>JAPKLY010000647.1:122629-204777 GCA_026898435.1 Prunella vulgaris | reverse complement strand
AACCCTTAGAGTTATCACCAAAGGTTACCTGTGGGCCTTCTTGAGCTATATAGTCCTGAAGGAGATCACGAAATCCGGTCATGTGCCTGGAACATCCTGAGTCCAAGTACCAGTCCTTCATCAGATCCTCCTTCTTCTTCTTGTAGCCCGCAGCGACCTGAAAAGAATCAGGCCTCAGGTACCCATCTCGTATTGGGTCCTACTAAGTCAGCCATACCCTTCGGGATCCAGATTTGTCTGACAATTCTGACAGCATCAGAAGTGTAGACCTGTTTCCCTGAAATGTCAACATACACAGTTCTCTTCTTCCTTTGTGCCTGGGAAGTTGAGGGTGTATGGGTGTCAGCCTGAGATACAGGAGCCCTATATTAATTTCTGGGGGTGGGCCTCCTGTTCCTCCTTGGCCTGAGTGCATTGGGCTGAAGTCTGTCCTGAGCAGGAGCAGCTCGGGCCTGACCTCTTGGCACATGAGGTCTGGCCTGAGTGTTATCGTAGTCAGGTCTCCGTTGCCTTTCAGAAACCACCTGGTTTGTCCTTCTTCTTAGAGAATTGGGACGCTCCTGATGGGCTCTGTGCCCTGTCTGAGGAGTCTGAACCTCAGTAGTCCTAGGTCTTGCCTGAGGTCTCCTTTGACCTGAGTTCCTTATGTTCTGAACATTTCTAGGCGGGGCCTGAGAAGTGCTAGGAACAAAATTCTTCCCAGTCTGAGGATTCCTAGGCTGGGCCTTGGAGTTCCTTTGGTCTGTCTTCCTAGACTCAGGATGAGAAACTTTGACCTTTTCCTTAGGTTTTTGTCTTGGTTTCTCAGTCCTTTGCCTGACAGGTTCAGCAGGCATTTTCTCCTTCCCTTTGCCTTTATTCTGATGAGCAACACTTAAGCTCTTGTCATCAGTTAGGGCAGGGACAAACCTTTTCTGAGAGTTGCTCCCTGAAGCACCTCTCTTCTTCTTGCCCTTTGGGTCTTTTGTGGCATCATAGCCTAACCCAGCTTTAGCACCATTAGTCAGCTGAGAGAAATTTGTCAACTCATCAACCACTTGGGTAGACGTGTATAACTTCTTCAGCTTGACCTCAAGATGCCCATTGGTTTCTTTCAGGGCCTCAATTTCAGTGGTGTATTGAAGCACCAATTCTGAATGAGCTTTCTCTTTTGAAATCAGCTCAAGATCCCAAGCAGTTTGCTCAGCACAAAGGTGAGCTTGCCACTCAGTTTTGAGCATCATTCTTAGAGCAGTTCGCTCAATTATCAGTTGTTCCTGAGCAAGGAACAAGTCAGTATCACGAGTCTCAATCAGCGAGCTGATTACACCCTTCAGTTTTTCTACCTCCAGTGGAGCTTCATCATGCTTATTCCTAGCATGAAGTAGCTCCTCCTGAAGATGTACTAATCTGAGGGCTTCCTCAGTATCTCTTACTCTGAGAGACTCAGTTAACCGATCGTTCTTCTCACTCAGTTGTGCGTTCACATCCACTGTGTGAGTATGAGTCTCCTGCAGCCTTGAGAAGTCAACCATCAATTGCTCTAGGGCGAGCTGAAGGTCGAGTTCTCCTGCTGAATCTGAGCTAAACTCAGGTGCGTGATCAGGAGAAGAGGCAGAAGAACATACCTCATCATCTGCCATCAGGCAGAGGTCATCATACTCCTCATCTGAAAAGAGTTCAGGAGACCGGCGTCCAGGGCCATCTGAATCTGAGGAATCCTCAGCAAGCAATGCTCTCCGGTCTGAAACCCTGAGCTCTCTTTTGGCTCTCCGATCTTCTCACTCACGAGCACTGAGCTCCGGACAATCGTACTGATAATGTCCGATCTTTTTGCAGTGGTAGCACTGATCTACATCAGAAGAAAGCTTCTTGTCAGTGTACCTTTTATCAGATGATTCCCTCCTGCTCCCTGATGATCTTTCAGGTTTGGAGCTGGATCTTCTAGGCTCATCCGCTCTCCTCTTTTCATCTCTGCGTCACTCAGGCTCATTGCGATCCCTCCTGGAATCTGAACCTCTTCTTTCTTCTCTCCGGGGGCTAGATCTCCTGGGGCTGGAGTACCTGCGATCACGGGTGTCAGTATAAAATTTCTTATACCTACCGAAACGAGAGTTCAGTTTCTCGAATCGTCGTGCTATCAGGCTGTACTCCAAGGCTAGCTCATCTTTGTTCATGTCTTTCAGAGACTTGGAGGCCAGATCCAGCCTCAGGCTCAGGAGTAGCTTTAAGAGCCACGCTCTTTTCCTTTTTAGATGTCTTCTCCTCACTAACTTCCTCACTGACAACACCCATCTTCTTCCTCTTATCGAGGTCAAATTCCAGAGCCTTCAACTCTGAGAATAGGTGAGAGTGAGTGATGTTTGTAAGGTCCTGAGTGTTTTTCAACAAAATTACTCCTGTGTCCCATCTTTCAGGGAGACAGTTTAGGATTTTAGAAGACACCTCCCTCTTGGGAAACTCCTTCCCAAGGGTTGCTAGCTCGTTCATCATCTTAATGAACCGAGCTTCCATCTGATCGATGGACTCTCCCTCTAGCATCTTGAAGGCCTCAAACTTCCTGATAGCGAGATCTCTCTTGTTCTCCTTGATCTTTTCTGATCCTTCACTCATCTCCCTCAGGGTATCCCAGATCTCCTTAGCTGTCCTCAGATGCATAAGCCTGACCGAGTTCTCGTAAGAAAAGGTGTGGAGTATAATGTTCTTGGCAACATTATCCAGTCCGATTTGCTTAATCTGATCAAAATTAAGCGCGGACCTCTCCACTTCTTCATCTCCGGTGGCTGGAACAGGGACATTGCCTGCAACAGGCCAGGTCGTCTGAAGATTCCTCATAAATCTGATCGGGCCATGCTCGATCACCTGAGGCATTTGATCATGGATAGAATAGAGATGCGCGAGTACCCTGAATTTCCAATAGTCATAATTGTCAATAGAGAATTCAGGAAGATTGCCCTCGAGGCATTTAGAATAGGATGCCATGATATGCAGTTTTTCAGAAACAAGATCAGTTCAGTAGACCACCAAAAGTTTCTCCTCAGAAACTGTTGGTAAACAAAGTCAGTGATCTTTTGAACCACCGCTCTGATACCACTTGTTGGTCCCGAAACGAGTTAAATCAGTGTATGGGGGGAATACACTGATGTCAGATTTTTCTGAAAGACTCAGAAAAATGCTCTAACGCACTCAGTCAGGATTCCCTGAAGTACTCAGTACGCTGAAGGTCCGCAGGGGCAGCAGGGACGGTTCAGTAACGAGTCAGATAAACTGAGTGTGAGTAATGTGCTCGGAGGCTCAGTAGAGATAACAAACCTACTAACTGCTCGGAAGCGAGTCAGTTGGACTACTATCTCAGTGAGTCAGAGTACGTGCGGAAAGTGAGCCCTTAGATTCTACTCGTTTTAGTTTCTGAAAACGTTTTCTCTGAGTTGCTTAGTAAATTGGTGGTTAAGGCTGAGTGCACAGTATTCAGATTCAGGATGATTGATTCAGTCCTGAAGTTAAAACCAATGCAGTATGTTCAGTTTAATATGATGACATTTATGATCCTGAACAGAACAGCAAATCAGCACACAGGGGACTTTTTAACGTGGTTCGGAGATAACCAACTCCTACGTCCACGACCTGATTTAACTGGAAGCTATCCTCAAAACCTTGAGGATAGGTACTTGGGTTTTACGTGCCAAGGGACACGAGTAGCCAACTTCCTCTCTTAGGAACTGACCCCTGGGCGTTTTACAAGTCCCAGTCCTTCTAACCAACCGATCTCACACCTTGAGTTGTTTGGTATTCTGGTTTCCAACTAAGATAGCTCTAGCAATACAAATCAATGCTAAATAATAGAGCTATCGATCTAAGCAAATACAGAGTGAATCCTACTACAACACTAGGGAAATTTAATTGCAGAGTGTTGTTTTTTATATGCTTTGTGTTCTTGGATTCTTGAGAGTTTTCTCTTGGAAATTTGCCGTTAACCTTGAATGGGTGCAAGGTTCTCCATATTTCTAGGCAAGATTCAAAATAGATCCGTTGGAGGAGATCAAATCAAATCTTTCCTATTTTAGGTAGATTGCAGGCTAGAAATACTGTTCGACCTACCCGCCATGCTTATTCTGGCAAGTTGTCACATCACCTGCAACTTTTTGAGACGCATTAAATGCCGCATTAAATGCTGCGCAGACTCCTTGCTTACGTGTCGAAAGATCATTGGCTCTCCGCTATAACGGCTAGTTGACCTTCAGACATTTGTCCTTCCTCGTACATTCAATGCTCTGAGTCTCTTCTTAATAACTCAGTCTGAACGTGTGTCTTAATGGAGTCTTACTGACATTCTTTTTGTCTCTTGTCCCATAGCAAAAATAACCTTTTGCTTTGGACTTACATGATTCAGGTGATCTGAACCACAGCCTGAGTCAGGTCCTATGTGCATTCAGCACAGCCTGATAGGTTATTCAGCTCAGTATGTGTTACCTTTTTGCTTCGGACTTACAGGATTCAGGTGAACTGAACCAAGGCCTAAGTCAGGTCCTATGTGCATTCAGCACAGCCTGATAGGTGACACTTACTCTTCACTGACTGACTTCTGTCCTGAGTATGCTTAGTGTACTCAGTAGAAACATAAGCCAATGGTACTTCAGGATGAATCAGCAGGCTTCGATCTTCAGCTTCAGAACAGACAATCTTCAGAGAAACTGACTGACTCCTTCAGGATGGTTTACACTTCAGACTTCAGTAAATTGGGTCGACTCCAATATTCTTCTGTCTTCAGCATGGTCCTCCTGTACTGAATCTCTAACCTAACTATCCTGTACTGAATCTCTAACCTAACAATATCGGTTGTTAAGGCACAAATACTATTGGAAAGTGGTAGTGAAGGTTATCTGGTAAGCGTGATGAGCATTAAGGGGCAACAGTGTTCAACTGTTAGTTATGTACTAGTTGTACAAGAATATCCGGAAGTACTTTCAGATGATCTACCAGGACTGCCACTGGATCGTGAAATTGAATTTGTGATTGAGTTACAACCAAGAGTGTCACCTATTTCTAAATCACCATATCGTATGGCACCTGCTGAATTGAAAGAACGGAAAATACAATTGCAAGAACTATTAGATAAAGGTTTCATTCGTCCTAGTTGCTCAACTTGGGGAGCACCAGTTTTATTTGTCTGAAAGAAGGATGGTACGTTGAGAATGTGTATAGATTATCGTGAACTGAGCAAAATCACAATCAAGAACAAATATCCTTTACCTCGGATCCATTATTTGTTTGATCAGCTTCAAGGTACATCTATCTTTTCGAAGATTGACTTGCGATCTGGGTACCATTAGCTGAAGATAAAAGCAGAGGACATTCCTAAAACCGCATTCAGTACAAGATATGGGAAATATGACTTTCTTGTAATGCCATTTGGACTTACAAATGCTCCAGTAGCGTTTATGGACTTGATGAATCGGGTATTTAAAGACTTCTTAGACAAGTTCGTGATTGTATTTATCGATGATATTTCAAGACTAAAGAAGACCACGAAGTGCATTTGAGAAGTGTGTTAGAGGTTCTGAAAGAGAAACAGTTGTTTGCGAAGTTCAAGAATGTGAATTTTGGTTAGATCGAGTTGTGTTCTTGGGACATGTGATATCAGGAGCATGGATTTCAGTTGATCCAAGCAAAGTTGAAGCTATTAATAACTGGCCACAACCTACAAATACATTAGAGGTACGCAGTTATCTCGGATTGGCAGGGTATTATCGTCGATTCGTAGAGGGATTCTCTAAAATTGCTTCTCCTTTTACACAATTGACCCGAAAGACCGTGACTTATAAATGGACAGAGGCATGTGAACAAAGTTTTCAAGAACTGAAGAAACGTTTGACATAAGCTCCTATCTTAGCAATTCCAACCGGAACTGGAGGTTTCAAAGTTTACAGTGATGCATCGAAGAATGGACTCGGGTGTGTATAAATGCAGAATGATAAAGTGATTGCCTATGCTTCGCGACAATTGAAAGAGTATGAAAAGAATTACCCTACCCATGACTTGGAGTTGGCGGCAATAGTGTTTGCACTCAAGATTTGGAGACATTATCTGTACGGTAAATATTGTGAGATCTATACCGATCATAAGAGTTTGAAGTACTTCTTCACTCAGAAAGAACTGAATATGAGACAACGAAGATGGTTAGAACTTGTGACAGACTATGACTGTGTTATTAACTATCATCCCGGCAAAGTTAATGTAGTGGCAGATGCACTGAGTCGAAAATTAGCAGAAAAATTTGTAGCTATGACTTTAATTCAGAAACCTGAACTCCTTGACTTGCAAAGGATGAACATAGAACTTGTTGAACCTGAAGTTGTGACAGCGAAACTTGCTGCATTAACACTTAGACCAACATTACTGGACCGAATTCACACAGGACAACAAAATGATGAATATTTTGCTAAAGTGAAGAAAGACATTACTTCAGGTGAACCCTCTAATTTCCAGTTGACAGACAATGATGTACTTCGTTACAGAAATTGATCGTAATGATTAGGGTCATAATTGCATCTTTTTGCATCCATTTCTCCATGGTTCTGATGTGCTAATGTTCATATTTGACCCTAAAATGCTATACTTTGCGTATTTAACCCTTTTTGGCTAGAAAGTTGTGTTTTGTAGTGAAAACGAGTAAAACCGGTAAAAGACGAGCAAGTTCGAAAAAATTCAGAAATTGTGACTTGATCCAATGGAGGAAAATGATATACCATGTGGAAGAGTTTGAAGAGAGGGTCACAACAGAAAAAGAATCGAGTCAATCGGAGCTCTAGAACTCAAGATATAAAGGAAACGAGGAAGTTGAGGATGGATCAAACGAGACCAAGCCGGGTTCGTGCGCCATCAAGCCAGGACTCGTGCGACGACCAGCTCGGGTTCGTGTGACGAATCCCTGGTTCGTTCACCAAGGGACCAAACGAATGGCTCGCACGAATGCATTCGTGCGGCCACCTGCATGCATTCGTTCGAGGGCTCGGTCTGGCACACTTTCGAGGGTTGTTTCGTCTTTTCGCGCGTTTAATGAAGGGTATTTTGGACTAAACATTGTGGGCACTATAAATACCTCAAGGATCAGATTTTCAAGCATTATTCCATCATTATTGATTAGTTAGATCATTGAGTAGTTTTAGAGAGAGAGATTAGAGGTTACTTAGTGGGTTCTTAGGTAGATTACATACTTCTTTCTACAATATTTTTTGATCCAACCATTGGATTGTTAATCCACTTGTTCCATTAGCTTAGTCTAGTTATTGGCTACGATTGTACGGTTCAATTTCTCATTTTGCATTCTGGATTAGGAGATAGCTTTTCAAGGTTTGATGCTTGTATTTCAATTCTCCAACAATTGTTAAGATTTCTTGTATTTCATTTCATATTAGTGTTAATCATGTTTGTCTAATGCTTGATTGTTGATTTTCAATTCCAATTAGCCATGGGCTAATATCCTTATTGCTTGGTTGTATGAATACTATGGTGAATTTAGTTCTTGTTAATCCTATGTATGAATTAGTGATCTTGATGTGTTAGTTCTCTTATTAATGACTTGTATGAATACTTGGGATGTTAAATTGAATTGTATGGCTTATATGTTTTAGCAATGAAATGAGAATTGATCTATAAGGACTTTATACATACCAAGTGTTTGATGTTTGACTTGTATGACCAATGAGAATTACATATTAGTCTAGACCTCTTAATTGGAGTGTTGGGAGTTGTAGAGAGATCTAGACATCCAATAGAGCCCTTACCTTGTGTTGTAGAGAGATCTAGACACTAGTTGGCTTGATTAATACACCAAGAGACCTTTTGCAGGCTAGGATGGATAGGACACTAAAGGAACCGTAGTAGGATTACATTCATGCACTCACACCACTTTTGCTCACTTCCTTGAGGTGATAGCTAGATTTACTTTGATTTCTTGAAGTAGATAGAAAACATGATCCTTTTCTTGCTTTCCTAGCTATTAGCCTTTTGTAGACATTCAATGCTTGTTTGATATCATATCGTTTCCCTGTGTTTGATATTTAACTTGGTTAACTTGCCACGACAACAACGACCACGTATACTTGCTTGGAAATCATACATGATTTTGGCAAACAAGTTTTTGGCCCCGTTGCCGGGGATACTATCTCTTTGTTGAGCGAGTTGTTGTTTGTTTACTTGAATGTTTTTGAATGTTGTTGGTTTGTATTGTTTGTTTGCTTGACCATCCTTGAGTCCCGGCAACGCCAAAATAAGTGTTTAGCCTCGTTGCCGGGGAAATGGTCTCTTTGTCAAGCTAGTTGATGTTTGTTTACATTTCTTTTCTTTATTTTGTTTCTTTGTTTGATTTGGACTATTCTTGGTGAGTGTTTATACTTGCTTGTTTTTGTAAGAGTGAACTCAATTGAAGATGGGTGAATACTACCATTGCTCGTATTTCCCACAAGATCCATATCGTCCTAATTCCTACACATATCAACCTTACCCATATCAACCACCAGCTCTACAAGAATATCCTTATCCTCCTAATCCTTACTCACATCAAGATTCCTACACTTATGAAGATACACGTTCCTACACCTCATATGAAGAACCCTATTCTTACACTCCACCTCCTCCTATGCCTTGCCATCAAGAAGAAAATCCTCCTAGCCATTTAGATGATACTCTCAGTCAAATTCTTAAGCAATTGGAAGAGATGAGAAGGGAAAATGAAAGATGCTTTGAGGAGACCAACAAGAAATTTGATGAAATGTTCATGTCTCAAATTCATCAAATCAAGAGTTTGGAGTTCCAATTGGAACACTTGAGCACCCAAGCCAATGAGATGTGTGAGGAGGAAGATGGAGGTAATGATGAAGATGAAGGGGAAGTGGAAAGCATTGGGGAAGAAGGGAATGTGGAAGATGAAGATAATGATCATCATCATGAGAAGAAATCTCTTTCTATTCTAGATTGTATTGGAATTCAAATGTCTATTGAACCTTCTCATGCTTACATTGACTATGAAATTCCTATTATTAATGATGATATTGCTTATAAATTTCCTCATGCTACATTAATTAGGAATCAAGAAGAAGAGAAGGATGAACTAAAAGAAGAAAAAAGAGAAGAGTGTGAAAAGGAAGAGGAAAAAGAAGAAATTGATGAAAGTGAAGATGATGATGAAGATGAGGATGTGCATGATGAGTACAAGGATCTTTATGATCAATTTGATTTTGATATTGATGGTAGCAAAGGAGAAATCCTACGTGAGGTCAAAGAAGACAAAGATGATTATGAAAAGATCAAATTTACTCATGCTCAAGATACCTCCGATCTTAAGAGCTTTACTAATCCTTTTTACAATTTCATTGATTATGATATTATTCCTTGTTATGATGATATAGAGTATGCTACTCATTGTGTATGCCTTGATAGGAATCATGAAGAGGAGAAGGAAGAGTTGAAAGAACAAGATATGGAGGAGAATGAGATAAATGATTCAAGAGAGGGAGAAGAGGAAGAACAAGAAGAGGTGGATGAATGTCCATTATGGGACATGAGCATAAACGGGGATGAACAACAAGATGAAGTGAAAGACGAGCCTACAAAAGAAATAAGCATTTCTAAACCCTCAAACTCTTCCTCTTGTGCTTATTGCGATAATGTTGTTTATTGTGAATTTATCTTGCCTCTTGATATATTTAATCATAAGATTGAATTGAGAATCCCCTTGAACATATTTGATAGTGAGAAGTGGGGGTGGATTAGGTTGAGAAAAGATGAAGAGGAAAATTCTTGTGCTTACAGGTATAAATTGAAAAGGAAGGTAGGTGTTTGGGGAAGAAATCCTACGTGTTTCCTTGATTTTGAAACTTTGAGATTAGATTTGGATGACATGAATGATAAATATCCTTGGCTATTTAACTAACATTGGTGTCGTCCGGCTAGGGGACGTTAAATCCAAGCACTAGATGGGAGGCAACCCATCCTTAAAATTTTCTTGCTTTTTTTGTTTGCTTTATAGTTTAGATAACTTTATTTGTTTTGATTTGCTTTACATGAATTAGTGTATTTTCTTACCTTGGTTGGTGCGTATGATTGATCCTAGTTTGGGGGTGTTGCCTCGTGGTATATATTGTTGTTCCTTGGTTGAGTTGACCATATATATGCTTTGTTTGTTCATCACTTTATTGGGTTTGTTGTTGTTTGTTTACTTGAATATCCTTGAATCCCGGCAACACCAAAACAAGTGTTGAGCTTATATATTCCTTTATTGTGTTGAGCTCACTTGGCCAAGAAGGAAATTTTTGTGTAAAACCCAATTCATTCTCCTATTCTTAATCCCAACGCAAGGTATGTCTTTACACTTATAGTTGGTCCCAAAGGCAGGTTTTAGGGAAAGAAACACTAAGTCAAGTCTAGAAGGGGGGGTTGAATAGACTTGATAGGTTTCAAAACCTTTCTTCTAAATTAAGCTAATTTTAAAAACAACAGACTATTTGAGATAGTCTGGTTTTGAAAATGTGGCCTGTGTTTGAGTGCAGAAACGTTTTAATGAAAACCTGTTTAGAGATTAGTGCACAATTAAGAACAGAAAAGTAAAGAGCACACGACACCAGAATTTATAGTGGTTCGGACAAAAGGTCCTACTCCACTCTCCACAATCCAACTGGAATTGTGGGGCTCTTCACTAACTTCTCTCTCACTTACTCACAAACTATGAGAGTCAAGCTCTCATACAATCAGTCAATGCTTTAATGGCAATCGACTTCTAACAGCTTCTACAAAGCTTACAAAGGATAGTTATGAATAAAATGGGGTTGAGTATAAGTGAAGATTTTGACAGAGTTTCGGCAAGCTTAAACGCGTGTAGATCAATGCTTGAAATCTTCACTGGCACTCTTATTTATATGTTCAAATCAACTAGTCGTTGGAATTGACTAGAGATCTGAAATCCCATAAATTAAGACTCAATCAATCATAGAAATTGATTGAATCTCCTTCTTGATTCCCGACGATCTTCGCAATCTTCAATCAATCAAGTTTGTCCCCTTGATTGATTGATCTTCTATTCTGGGAATCTCTCTTTGTCGCAAGTGAACCCTTAAAGTGATTCTGTAAAATCTTGGTGGAGCACAAGACCTTAGCTGCTCTGTCTCCTCAGCTGGTGTATCGGTCTGCTGATACTTGGACCTCAGCTGATGTGTTGGTCTGCTGGTGTGCACCTCAGCTGATGTCTTAGACCTCAGCTGGTGTGCTGGTCTACTGGTGCACCTCAGCTGATATCTTGAGCTTTGTCTGGAATAAAGTCCTTGGTCCTTATTTTGTCTGCGACATGCTCAGCTGATCTTCTGATATCAGCTGATCTGACTCCTCAGATGTTCTACTCCAGTTATTCAAGTGTCAGCTGCTCAGGTCTTCTATCTTCTGGAAACTGCTAAGTCTTCAAGTCTTAGCTGGTCTTCTTCTCTATGATAGCTTTGGATCTTCTAGGCAGCAAGGTTGATTCCCCCTTACTAAAACCTATCTAATCCTAACAAATCATCCGCTGACTAACAGGTTCAGCTGGTCCTATTACATGCTGATTGGTTTATCATATCATAAAAATATCTAACAAGAATCCTTCGAAAGAGTAGGAACAGACGTATCTGGTAAGGTTGAAAGAAAGCGAGTCACCATATCCATCCAAATCCTTCGAACCTCAGTCCAGTCGAGGTTTCCCTTGTCATCAGTGGGAGTAGGAAAGAGTTCAAGCTCGGGAAGTTCAGGCTGAGCACTGAGTTTAGCCATAACCTCAGTGATGAACTTAAAGAAAATCGGATAGTGCTCCTTCATCCAATCTCTAAACTCTCTGTTCTTCTCCTCAGTCAATCTAGCATCCTCTCCTCTAAGCACATAGAACTGAATAAATAATCTAGCCTTGATGGTTCTCCAGAGCGAGATCATGGCTTCGTTCATGTCTGGAGTGAAGATCTCAATGGATCCATCAATCAGAGGCTCGTCTGTTCCAGGAACAAACTTACCCTTCAGTCTGCTCTGGGGCACCGAGTTTCCCTCTTTCTTCAATCTCCTCTGATAGCGTCTCTCCAGCTGATCATTCATCTCACGTTCATGTCTCTTGTTTCTCTCTCTAGAGTCTCCTTCTCAGCCATCTGCAGTTCTCTGACAAGCTTCTCATCAAGCGCAGCGTTCAAGATACGGTTTTGCTTCTCTCTTGCTTCAGCAGTCTCCTCTTGCCTCTGCATAGCCTCAACTATCTTCTGATCTCTCATCTTTTGAGCTCTCTGTTGTGCCACTTTCCGATCCTTAACATAGTCTTCAACATTTTGGATCCTGGCTGATAGGACACCATTGTTGTCCACCAACAAGGCTTTTAGAGAAGCCATCTCAGCCTTTAAAGTAGCAGTCTCAGCTTGCAGGGCAGCTATATCAGCAGAGTTCTTCTCTTCCCCCTTTTTGATATAATCAAAAGCAGACGAGGAGGGAAGTGAAGTGGGAATCTTCTCAACAGCAGATCTGAGATCTACTTGACCATCCTTGCACTCAGCCAATTCTCTCTCCAAGTTGCCAGTAAGTAATCTGATCTTGTCATACTCAGCAGAAAAAGAGGCCTTGGCATCATCAGTGAAGGCTTGAGCAGTCTGCTCAAACCTCTTTCGAGTGAAGTATAGCTCCTTCCTGGTGACATAAAAACTGTCCTCAAGGCTTTCTCGAAGCTTGTTCCTGTGATCCAGCAGTACTTGATGGACATGCTTCTCAATCAGAGAAGGAGCAACAGACTTTGCAGCCAACAGAGTGGCCTTGACCTCCCTGATATGATCATTAAAATACTCTTTCATTTAATTTATAATATCAGGAGTCACCTGGTCATCGTGAGATATGGAGAAGTCCTCTGCTGGAGGAATAAACTCTGATTCTGCTGTTTCTGGGCAATCCAGTGCAACTCCATCCTTGTGCAGCAGAGCCCGAGCTACTTAGCGAAGTCCCTCAGGAGTAGTCAGCTAAGATGAAGCGTTAACCTCCAAGGCATCCATTAGGATATCTTCCCAAGTGGTGAAGGTGGTTTCACCCATTTCCTTCAGCAACTCTATAAGGAAGGTTACTGGACCTTCTCTTGCTTGTGCCCAGGCGAGGCCATCAGCCAGCAGATCTTGGAAAGCAGGGTAGTTGGTTATTTCTGGGATGTAAAGGAAAAGGTGGGCAAGGGAAATGATGACCATACCACGTTCAAGTGGTCCTTTTGAAAGTAGCTGAGAGAGTCTGGCTTGTTGGGCAAGGTAAGTGAGGGAGTTAGGGTTGTCAAGGTCTATAGGTTCTTGGTTATTTGGTTGAGGGTCAGCTGATGGCTCACCAGAGGCAGCTACCTCCTCTAGTTCATTGCCAGCTGGGAGTTGTGATGGTGAAGGATCAGCTGGGGGTGTAGAGTGTGTAGAGGTTTGGGATATTGGGGAGTAATGAGGTGAGGGGGATTGTGAGGGTATAAGTGGGGGATCAGAAGAGGGAGTAGGTTGAGCTGACCTGATAGGTTGGGCTGCTATTGGTGAGTCTGCTGGTGGTGCCTCTTTAGAGGATTGAACCACTTCTGTCTCAGCAACCGATGCCTACTGAATCCTCCCCTTCTTCATCAGGATCAGAGGCAGACTTGCCCTCTGCGTATTCGTCCTCTGCTGAACCGGTTTCCTCTGCAATTCGTCCTCTGCTGGTTCTTCTTCTTCATTATTAGGCTCATCAACCAGCAGGGTGGGTTTTGCAGCTGATGATGTGGCCGCTGGAGATTTCTTCTTCAGACTGCTCAAAGGAGTAGTATCATCTTCATCATCTTCATCAAAGGACAGCTTCCTTTGAACTAGGGTAGTGTCCCTCTTGGACTTCTTGCTCTTCTTACCCCCTCCAGCAGGCTTAGTAGCCTTTCTCTTCTGTTTCTTCTTAGAACCAGTAGAAGGACCTGGAGCACCTGCTGCAGTAGCATCTGCTGAATCTGAATCAGCAGGTCCCAAGGTATCCAGATTGTTTCCCCTGAGAAACTTAGAATGATTGTAGTCAGCAACCCACTCTCATTCCCATTCATGCTCTGGTAGCAGATGATTCAAGATTATGGTGATCTTGGTAGCCATGGAGCACTTGGACTTCAGCCTGTAGATCTGCTGACCGTCCACAACCTCACTAGCACACCTTTTTTACTCCTGCTCAAACTTGAACCATAGCAGACTTACCCAGTCTGCTTGAACCCCATCCAAAATTGTGCGAGCCACACAAAGGTGGAGTTCGGTCAAGGCATCCAAACTCCCATGCTCTGCGAGGATAACCTTGTTCACAAGATCCATAAAAAATATATACCTTCTCCTCAGCATATTCTTCTTTAGGTTTGAGGTTTTGTTTCGCTGACTTCTTCTTGCCATCGTTTGAAACGTAATCAGATGCTCAGATTCTTTGTAAGTGTGGGGAAGAACACCAGTAGAGGATAGACCAAAGATCTGAGCAGCAACCTCCTTGGACAAAATGACTGTTTCACCATCCACGAGAGATCCAATGGTGTTAGCACTGAACTGGGCTTTGAGCAGAAACTGGAAAGCATAGTAGTTCAGGGTCTTGTTGTCCTGCGGCGTCATAGAGATGAAAGTTCACAGATTGTGATGTTGGAGAAGATTCAGTATCTCTCTAATCTCTGGAACCCGCGATGCCTCATAATCCACGCAAATTTCAGCTTACATGTTCTTGAGCATTTTCTTCAAGGCTTTGTCATCCATAACTTTAACAAAGATATTAGAAGCACAGAGAAATCGAAGAAAGAGTAGGGTAGAAAGGAAATTTCAGAACAGAAAAGTTTTTAGGGAAAAGGTTTAAGGGTATTTATACTACGGAGAAGATAAACAGTTTTTCCAAAAATAAAACCGATCAATTTAGATCGTGGATTGGAATGTTGCATCACATAAATCAATGGTCCAGATTAAATGAAATTTGAGATTTTTAGGGGTGATGCGTAGGTGTTAGGTTTCGAAAAGGGATTTGGTCGCCAAAAATTCCGCCTTTTTAAAAAAAGGTAATGATTAAAAACTTTTGTGAGATAATTTGGGCAGTGAGAAATTAATTACCACTGGCACCGAATTTTTAAAAATGTAATAAATCCCATAATTTTTGAAAGTAAAATGATTTGATTGCAAATTTTCAAAAATGAATTTTAGAAATTAGGGATTTATAAGATTTTGAAAAGATTTTATTTTTCAAAACAATAATTTTAAAAACGTAAAAGGAGTATACTTATCAAGTAGCTGACGTGGCTAGATCAGCTGATAAGAAGAATTCTCCAGTAAAACCTTTTCTGCTCATCTGGGTCCTCTATGTCAGCTGACATGGGTCAGCTGAGGTGAAGTGGCCTTGTCTGACTCTCATGACTTATACCTGAATCAAGTTAGAAATAACAAGATAGGAAAAGAACACGAAAGAATAAGGAGACATACCAGATCAGCAGATGTAAAGATCAGCTGATTACCTCAGTAGATCCCACTCAGCTGATTGTCTACTGAACACCTAGAGAACCTTTCTCTGCCTTCTCTAAAGAACTGCTCCTCCATCCACCATACCTAACTCAGCTACTAATGCTCTGAATCTTACCTCTGCTAAAGGTTTGGTAAGAACATCTGCTCTTTGCTTCTCTGTGTGAATCTTCTCCATCCTGATGTCTCCCTTCTTAGCATGGTCTCTAAGGAAATGATGTCTTATATCCACATGCTTACATCTGGTATGGAGAACTGGGTTCTGAGTAATGGCTATTGCACTTGTGCTATCACAAAAGATAGGTATCTCTTCTGTGATCACATGGTAATCCCTCAGTTGTTGTCTGATCTAAAGTAACTGAGAGCGGCAGCTACCAGTAGCCATGTACTCTGCCTCTGTTGTGGAAGTAGCTACTGAGGTCTGCTTCTTGGAGAACCAAGATATCAGCTTACTTCCCAGAAACTAACATGTGCCTGAAGTTGACTTCCTATCAATCTTGCACCCTCCATAGTAAGAATCTGAATACCCACTCAACTGAAAGGTGTCATCAACTGGGTACCAGAGGCCTAGATTGGAAGTACCCTTCAAATACTTCACAATCTTCATAGCTGCTTCCAGATGAGATTTCTTGGGGTTGGCCTGAAATCTTGCACATACTCCTACTGCAAAGCTGATATCAGGTCTGCTGGAAGTGAGATACAGTAGAGAAACAATAAATCCTCTGTATTGTGTCTGATCTACTTTCTCACCAGCCTCATCTGGGTCCATGCTGAAGTTTGCCATCATTGGAATCTTAGCTTCTCTATTGCTACTGACTCCAAACTTTTCTATCAAGTTCTTGACATACTTAGCTTGGTTGATAAATGTTCCATTGGACATCTGCTTCACCTGAAGTCCAAGGAAATAGGTCATCTCCCCCATCATGGACATCTCAAATTTTCTTGTCATCAGTCTGCTGAACTGATCACACATCTGCTTGTCGGGGAGCAAAAAATGATATCATCCACATAGATCTGCACCAAAAGGATATTATCTTCATCTTCTTTTTTGAACAAGGTCTTGTCTATGTTTCCTTTGCTGAAGCCACTGTCCAGCAGGAACTGAGATAAAGTATCATACCATGCTCTGGGTGCCTGCTTTAGTCCATATAAAGCCTTCTGCAACCTGTAGACCTTGTTTCCAACTTCAAATTCTGGTGGCTGTTCCACATATACCTCTTCTTCCAGGATTCCATTCAAAAATGCTGATTTAACATCCATCAGATATACCTTGAACCTTTTGAAAACAGCATAGGCCATAAACAATCTAATGACTTCTAGTCTAGCCACAGGAGTAAATGTCTCATCATAGTCAATACCCTCTGACTGTGATAACCCCTGGGCTACTAGCCTTGCCTTGTTTCTCACCACAACATCATTTTCATCCTTCTTGTTCTTGAAGACCCACTTAGTGCCTATGACCTTTTGATGTTTGGGCCTCTCCACTATAGTCCAAACTTCTTGTCTTACAAACTGGTTTAGCTCCTCTTGCATAGCTATAATCCAGTTTGGATCCTCAAGAGCTTCGTGGATGTTCTTGGGTTCAATTAGAGACACATAACAGCTGAACTGAGCACCCAAGTTCAGTTTTCTTCTGGTCTGAACACCTATACTTGGGTCTCCTAAGATCTGCTCAGCTGGGAAATCAGACAGCTTCTTTTTACCCATCTGAGGTGCCATGGTCTGCTCCTCTTGGGTCTTGTCTGACATTCCCCCTTGGTTAGTGTCAGGAGTCATTGTGCCATCATCTGGTGCTGATGAAGGCTTTTCAGCTGACTTGGGCTCATCATCTGAATATGAATCTGATTCAATCCTAGGTACTACTACCTTAATCATTTCTGGCTTGTCTGATAGATTCAGCAGATCCACCTCATCTTCTAGCTTCTCTTTGCTGTACTCATGAATAGATTCATCAAATACAACATGGGGTGTCTCCTTCACACAAAGAGAGACTTTATTAAAGACCCTATAAGCTTTGCTGCTTCCAGAATATCCTAAGAATATTCCTTCAGCAATTTTAGCATCAAAAGTCTTTAACTTAGTCTTTCCATTGTCATGGATGAAACACCTACACCCAAAAATATGGACAAAGGAAAGGTTAGGAGATTTACCTTTGTACATCTCATAAGGAGTCTTGCCATGCCTCTTGACTGGTAAACACCTATTTTGTATGTAGCAAGCAGTGTTGATGGCTTCTGCCCAAAATATTTGAGGAGTCTGATATTTAGCTAACATGGTCCTTGCTGCCTCCTTGAGGGTTCTATTCATCCTCTCAGCTAACCCATTCTGCTGAGGTGTTCTGGCAGCTGATGTCTCATGCTGAATACCATTTTCCCTATAATAGTCAGAAACAACAGAGTTCAGAAACTCAGTACCTTTATCACTTCAGATTCTGACTATGTTGAGGTCCAGCTCCTTCTGAATCCTCTTGAACAACTCCAGTGAATCTTGTATAATCATCAACAACCACCAGTGTGTACTTCCTTCCACTGAAGCTTTGAGGTGAGACTGGTCCAAACAAATCCATGTGAAACAGCTGGAGTGATTTTGTTGTTGAAGTACTCTGCACATCTTTGAATGAGGCCTTTGTCTGCTTCCCTTTCTAACAAGCATCACACTTCTGCTCAGAAGCAAACACCTCATTTGGTAGTCCTCTGACTAGTCCCTTCCTTGCAACCCTGTTGAGAGTCTTGAAGTTCAGATGACCTAACCTCTTGTGCCATAACCAGCTGACCTCTGAGGAGCTTTTAGCAACCAAGCACGAGTCAGCTGGACAACTTGCAAAATCTGCAAGATACATATTACCTCTTCTGAGGCCAGTTAGTAGCACCTGCTCAATTAAATCGTGAATAACAAGACAAGAGTTTTTAGAGAATCTTACTGAGTACCCCTTATCACAGAATTGGGACACAGACAGAAGATTGTGCATCAGCCCATCTACATAGTAGACTTCTTCAACTCTTGTTCCTTTGATCAGCAGAGTACCAACTCCTCTGGTGACTCCAAAATTGTTGTCACCGAATACAACTCTAGGACCATCAAGCGTCACAAAGTCCTGGAGGAGACGCTTTTCAAACGTTATATGCTTCGAGCATCCGCTATCAATGTACCATACGTGACCTTTGTCTTCTACTCTCTCTATTGGGCTAGAGCTTGCCTGAAATTAAAAACTCAGGCTTTAGGTACCCTTTCTTTGGGTCCTGATTGGTTAGTTTCTACTTTTTGGATCCACATGTAGAGATCATCCTTATGAGGTTTAGAAGATCTCAACCTTCTACCATACTTGTCCACAAAAATCATCTCCCCCAGAGGATCTCTTCTGGGGTGATGAGTGATAACAACAGGCTTGTAAGTGGGCTGCTCAAAAGGGTAGTTTCGACTTGAGCCTCTGAATGACTCATATACTTTAGCCTGTGAAGGCTTGCCTATTTTGGTTACATTAAATGTAACCCAGGGCTGAGGTCTGGTTCGCTTGGGCTTACTCTGCTGAGATGGCCCAGGCTTATCATTCCTCTGCTGATTCTGCTGAGGCTTCCTTGTCTTAGCATTGCTATGAGTAGGATGTCTCTTCTGGTCTTGAGGCTTCTGAGCTTTGGACTTATGTTGGTTATCAGCAGGCTTTTGAGTTTTAGTACTCTTCTGCTCTGCTGAAACCTTTTGATCTCCAGCAGACTTCTGATCTTTAGTGCTCTTCTGTGCTGCTGGGACCTTTTCTGACCCTCTGCTCTTTTGCCCTTCTGATACAGATGCAGGCTCAGGTGGCCCTTTACCCTTCCGAGGATCCTTAATTAACCCACTGTCACCTCTCTTCTTCTTTTGTGGTTTGAGTTTGGGATAACCAAGACCCCTTTTGTCATTCATAGTTTGTGAGGACTCAGCTATTTCAGACACGACAATTTTTGCCTTAGTCAGCTGATCCACTTTCAGCTGAAGCTGCTATGAATTTTTAACTGTCTGTTCATTCTGCTTGAAGAGTTCATCGAACTTAGCTGTCAGCCGACTATGTTCTTCACTCAAAACAGTGTTCTCAGAAAGCAACTTTTCTATCAGCTTCTCCTGTTCCTCACACTTTGCTATTAAGTCAGCAGACTTGCTAGCATGTGAGTCATAAGATACCACTGGTAGTCTGGCACTTTCCAAAACCTGTCTCAAGCTCTGAACTTCAGCTTTCAGAGTAGAGTTCTCTTCTTCTAGCTTAGAACAAACTTTTAAGGAGGATTGCAGATCAGATAACAACTTGTGTATATCTGACTCCATAGAATAGGTAGAAGAGCAAGATGAGCTAACAGAGGGGGTAGGAGAATTTACCTCTTCTACCTTAGCCATAAGGCAGATGTCTTCCTCTGACTCAAAATCACTCGAGATCCCAGCGAAAATCCATCTCTTCAGAGCATATTCCGATGATGCTGGCATAAGGAGAAGGCCTCGGACTCAGAAGAAGAAGGCCCAGGCGAGCATGACTGGGAAATTCCAGGCTCAGGCAGGCAAATCTTCAGAGTCTGATACAGCAAAGCCAGCGGAGGATAAATCCAAGACCTTCAGACCCAAGCAACAAAAGCTGAAATTTCTCTACTCTGGGTCAGCTGGGCGACAGAAGAAGCTTATGGAGATGCAATCTGCTGAATCTGTTGAGAAGGAATCAGCTCAGGCGCAGGATTCTGCGGAAGCTGTTGAGAAGGAACCAGCTCAGGCGCAGGATTCTGCTGAAGCTGTTGAGAAGGAACCAGCTCAGGCGCAGGCTGTTCCTTAATTTGCCCCGATTGCATCCCCTGAACCCAACCAGCTGATCCTTACTATTGCTGAATCCTATCAGAGTTTGGGTCAGGAAGAGCCTGCTCAGGAAGGAGGAGTTGAGCAAGAGGCTGCTGAACCAGTTCAGGCTGAAGCACCATGGCCTTTCCCTGCGCCCGATGTGAACAGTTTATCAGATTTTGAAATAGTTGCAAGGGGAGAGGCTGCTGAGATGGTGGAAAGGAGATTCCCTGATCTTACTGAGGCTCAGAAGGAGGCAGTTGTGCAACTCCGCACTTTTGCCATGATCAGAAATGCTACTTGGTCTGAGCTCAGTCAGCTAGGAGAGTCTAGAGGATGGGACTGCATTGCAGATTTAGAAGCCGCCCTCTTTGATCATTTTGGTGTTAACTCTCTACATCAACTGATCAAAATGGTGGATTTTATGAGAACAGTCCGCAGAACGTATCCTGAGCCCGAGACTCAGTTGGCTGAAGTGAAGGGAAAGGAGAAGGAAGCAGAAAAGGAGGTGGTTGTGATTGCTGATGACGATCAGCAAGGTGGCACTGAGGGAGTCAGTGCACCGGCCGATGATGCACCCCTTGGACCCGGGGCAGCGGAGGCTTCAGGAGAGGGTCGATCAGGTCTTATCCGAGTTAGAGGAAACTGGATCACCCCAGCGGCTATGTTCACTGAAAATTCCTCACGAGCTCTTTCGAATATGCACAGAAGGGTAATTCTCGTTGAGCGACAGGCAAGTAGGGTTGATTCAAATTCTAAAACTCTGAATAAGAAGATGAAAAGGCTGGATAGAGACCTGAATGATATGGCCACTGATGTGCATGCAGTAATTGATTTCTTTGGCGAAGCTCGGACTGAAATCAATGTAGAACTAACTGCCATTTCAGAGCAAGCCAAGGATGCCATTCAGAACTGCAATCAAATGGTTTCAGATGTGCAGACTCAACAGGAGACTAAACTTGCCAACTTTCTGGATCAACAACTGTCTGAAAAGGTTGATCAACTGGTTTATGAGAAATTGGTCAAGTTAAGAACTGAACTGAAGGAGGACCTGCTGAGGGAGTTGTCTGCACAGGAGAAGGATAAAATTGCATCTGCCCTAGACTTAAGGATGCAAAACTTCGAAGGTCGACTGAAGGCTGCACACAATTCAGCCATTGATCAGCTCAGTATCGGCCTGAGAGGAATGGTGGGGCAGATTGGGCAATTGCAGGTAAAGCAGACTGAGATGGATAGTCAGTTCAATCTTTTGGCGAAGTCAGTGGATGAAGTTGTCAGACGTATTAATGACGATGATGCCAAAAAGGGGGAAGAAGGGAAGAAGCAAATTGCCACTACTGGCAAAGCTAAGAAGAAGAACTTTCCCCTGGAACTGAAGGCTGCGGATAGAAAGAGGACTAGATCCATAGCCGCCATCGAAACTGCTGAAGGCTCAGATCCGAAGAAGTTGAGATCCTCTGAAGATCCGGCTCTCGAGCCTTTATATAAGGAGATGGAGGAACAAATAATGCCATCTGGGCTGACCACTCAGAAGAAATTGGTGATGACTGATGACGAGAAGATAGCAAAAATGAAAGAAATTTCGATGCTCAGTCAGATCCAGCGCCTAAAAGAATCTAATGAGTATCTGACTTCTCAGGTCCAGAAGAAGAAATCTGTATCATCTGGATCTCGGATAAAGACTCAGAGGAAGATGGTGGCCAGACCAGATCAAAGTAATCCTCATCGAAGTTTGTTGAAGACTTCATTCCGATTGAGATGCTGGAGGTTTGGATTCCGATCCGGAATAGGTGGGCATACCTATTCTATGTGGTGGGGTTATGGGACGATCAGACTGAAGAAAAAGACGTCATACTCCATCACTGGATGGCACAGGAGCATCCTGATCTATGGGCTGAAATCATCAGACATGCTGACACTGAAGGTGTTGAGATCGCTCCTCCGGAATTCATTAAGTATCCTCCTCCACTCTTTAGAAATTCTAAGCAACTGGACCGGAAAGCAATTTCTGAAGAAGTCGTCAGAGTAGGACGAGCTGCCGGGGCCGTTGCTGATCGGAACAGGATGAAGCAGGTCCTGAATCGAGTACTGGAGATGTACGAGATTCCACTGACTGCTTGGAATAAGGATGAAGATTAGATCAGGAGTTAGTTGTTCAGGAATTTTGTAATAGCTTCAGGATACTTGTATTTTCTTATCAATCAATGAAGTTATTTATGTTTCCTGAGTACAACTTCTTGTTGACTCCTGAATTTACTTTTTTGAATTCTTATTAAGAACTGTACTAACCCATTCCTTGTTTTCATCTTATAGACTAAGTACCTAGTTCGTCAGGTGGTACTGAGTTATCTTCACTGACTAAGTCAGTTGATTGTATAGATGAATAGGAATTTGCTTAAGGGTTTTGGCATCATCAAAAAGGGGGAAATTGTTGGGACAATCTGAGTATTTTGATTAGATCCCAAAACCCCTGATGAATTTGCCTAAGTATAGTGTTCAGGATAAAATAGTTCAGGACAGTTAGGTTAGAGATTCAGTACAGAAGGACCATGCTGAAGACTGAAGAATATTGGAGTCGACTCAATTTACTGAAGTCTGAAGCGTAAACCATTCTGAAGAAGTCAGTCAGTCTCGCTGAAGATTGTCTGTTCTGAAGCTGAAAATCGAAGCCTGCTGATTCATCCAGAAGTCAATCCTGAAGTACCATTGTCTGATGTTTCTACTGAATACACTAAGCATGTTCAGGACAGAAGTCAGTCAGTGAAGAGTAAGTATTACCTATCAGGCTGTGCTGAATGCACATAGGACCTGACTTGGGTCTTGGTTCAGTTCACCTGAATCCTGTAAGTCCGAAGCAAAAAGGTAATACATACTGTGCTGAATGACCTATCAGGCTTTGCTGAATGCACCTAGGACCTGACTCAGGCTGTGGTTCAGTCCAAAGCAGAAGGTTATTTATGCTATGGGACAAGAGACAAAAAGAATGTCAGTAAGACTCCATTAAGGCACACGTTCAGACTGAGTTATTACAAGAGACTCAGAGCATTGAATGTACGAGGAAGGATAAATGTCTGAAGATCAACTAGCCGTTATAGCGGAGAGCCAATGATCTTTCGACACGTAAGCACGGAGTCTGCGCAGCATTTAATGCGGCATTTAATGCGTCTCAAAAGGTTGCAGGTGATGTGACAACTTGCCAGAATAAGCATGGCGGGTAGGTCAAACAGTATTTCTAGCCTGCAATCTACCTAAAATAGGAAAGATTTGATTTGATCTCCTCCAACGGATCTATTTTGAATCTTGCCTATAAATATGGAGAACCTTGCACCCATTCAAGGTTAACGGGAAATTTCCAAGAGAACTCTCAAGAATCCAAGAACTCAAAGCATATCATAAACAACACTCTGCAATTAAATCTCCCTAGTGTTGTAGTAGGATTCACTCTGTATTTGCTTAGATCGATAGCTCTAATATTTAGCACTGATTTGTATTGCTAGAGCTATCTTAGTTGGAAACCAGAATACCAAACCTCTCAAAGTGTGAGATAGGTTGGTTAGAAGGACTGGGACTTGTAAAACGCCCAGGGGTCAGTTCCTAAGAGAGGAAGTTGGCTACTCGTGTCCCTTGGCACGTAAAACCCAAGTACCTATCCTCAGGGTTTTGAGGATAGCTTCCTGTTAAATCAGGTCGTGGACATAGGAGTTGGTTATCTCCGAACCACGTTAAAAAGTCCCCTGTGTGCTGATTTACTGTTTTGTTCAGGATCATAAATGTCATCATATTAAACTGAACATACTGCATTGGTTTTAACTTCAGGACTGAATCAATCATCCTGAATCTGAATACTGTGCACTCAGCCTTAACCACCAATTTACTAAGCAACTCAGAGAAAACATTTTCAGAAACTAAAACGAGTAGAATCTAAGGGCTCACTTTCCGCACGTACTCTGACTCACTGAGATAGTAGTCCAACTGACTCGCTTCTGAGCAGTCAGTAGGTTTGTTATCTCTACTCAGCCTCCGAGCACTTTACTCACACTCAGCTTATCTGACTCATTACTGAACCGTCCCGGCTGCCCCTGCGGACATACAGCATACAGAGTACTTCAGGGATTCCTGACTGAGTGCGTTAGAGCATTTTTCTGAGTCTTTCAGAAAAATCTGACATCAGTGTATTCCCCCCCCATACACTGATTTAACTCGTTTCGGGACCAACAAATAAAATACCGAATTATATTTAAAACATACTTAGTAATTTTTGGAGTTGAGATTTTTCATCACGATATTCATGCAATCAAATATTTAATCAAATTAAATAAATAAAGCATGCATCAAAAGAAATTAAACAAATGGGCACGTTATATCCAATTGTTATGGTTTAATTTCTCATTTTGACTACGAGATATGGTAATCATCTTACGTCTTCAAGCTTTATCGTCCGTCTCGATTAAGCTCCCACTCGACCGCAACAAAATTTCACCAACTTTGTCTATGGGCATTAAAATCTCCGTTCTTCATCTTTGATATTGGTTACAATTTATTTTACGAAAAATAAATAAACCTATCGTCTAGACTAGTCTATTATATAAAAACATCCTAGTCTACCAGTGGATTTTCTCACGGGAAAAACGATCCGAACGAATCGGATTTAAAACCGCATTGTAATACATGCATGCATAAAAAAATATTAAATACCATGACAATTGGATACTTGCAAAAAAGATCTGGCAATTCTACTATCCAATTTTCAAATTTAATATTAAACACTTAAATTACAATTTAACGTAAAGAGCCCGAACCGGCTCTGATACCAGTTGTTGGGGAATTCCACGCGGATCTACTTGGGATTTACGCTAAATACAAATTTAAGCCTGCAATTAATATCATGATTTAAACATAATTAAATCAAATAATTGTATACCCAACATCAGGCTTTGCATGCAAAACATATGAACAAATTTAATCACATAAAGCCCTAAACATGTGGAACTAAGGGATTTAGTGAATTATCCTCCTGGAGAAAAAAACAGTTTCTGAGACAAAAGTCGTCCTTTGTTTTCTTGGTGAAAGTTATTTTCTGAGACAAAAGGTGTCCTTCTTGATATTTCTCAACCTGATAATCCCAACAGCCTTCTCAAGTATTCCCTTATCCTTATACGTACACCCGGTGGGAGGCCACACGAATAATCACAACACAAGAAAAGAAAAATATTTGTTGCCTAACAACCTAGTAATTCTCGAAAATTACCAAGAAAAAATGTTTGTGTGAAGTCTTGTATCATCTCATATTTATAATGAGAATACAAGATCTTGAATATCTAATATTTCAAATCTTGATAATCTTGAATACTAAAATATTCAATTCTTGATATTCTTTCTCCATAATTTTAAAAAAAATCAATATACATATAATACCCATGAGATCTTGATTTTATTAGATATTCTTGTATTCAAGATACATATCTATTTTTCATAAAATCTCTCACTAATTATATATATATAAATTTCGAATATCTTAATAAAATTGGGCCCAAAAAATATTTCTTTTATTTTAATCACCTTATTCATTGTTGGACATTTAATTTGGCTACTTGAGGGGCCTTTAGGAGAATTAAGATTGGACCTCCCAATGGGCCTTGAATTCTAACATTGAGCCCAATGTCATTCAACCAACTAACATTAATCTCACTCCACTATAGGATTAATGTTGCACTATCCATCTTAACCCATATTACAATCATATGGCTCGCGGTCATTATTTCCCGTGTTTAAGATTCTCTTGTCCGTTAATTAATCAAGCCACTGAACGCTTTAATTAATTCAACATCTTATCCTTGGAGTAAGGACAACTCTTCTTTATCATCATTCCGGAAATAAATTCCACTTGCAAGATTTAGTATGACGAACGTTTAGAGCCCACCAAGGGGACTAATCATGCAAGACTTTCCAAGCACACGTTCCTCTGTATTAAATCTTAGCAACTGTCATGTTCTCAATGGCGTCACCCAAGATACAAAGTATTGAGTCATATTGACTCTCTACCCATAACAAAAAAAAAAAGTACCACGCACGGATCACACACAGTCCTATTTAAGGAACAGAGGTTCAGAAATAAACGACCACTGAGGTCTAATTCTTCATCCCATAGATCAGTACGGAAGAATTTCCTGTCTGTAGGTCCTCTTCAATGCATCATCATGCACTAGTACAATCCCTTGGTCAAGATAAGCCAATCTGGGATCTACACATCAACCGTTTACCAATGGGGTGTTCAGCATCCCATCTAGGTTGTGAATTTAGTACTTATTACAAGAAACTGATAATGTGATCATGCTGTGAGTTATCCGGGGATCACCACATTTATCTATAGTGTAACTTGTACTATTATATGAACGGATTGCAATAAATGAATAACATTCTTATTTATCTAAAGCACAGTGATAAAAGATTTTTTTCAGATAAAGCTCAAAGATTCAGTTTAGTTATACAAAGTAAAAGCATACTTTCTAGTATAACCCTAACAGCCAGAGCATCCGCTTGTGTGTTTTCAAGTCGAGGAATTTGTTCAACATAAACTTGTTCAAACATTGCTATTAGATGAGCTACTATTTTCTGATATAAAATAATCTGCTTGATTAGGGTCATAATTGCATGTTTTTGCATCCATTTCTATATGGTTTTGATGTGCTTATGTTCATATCTGACCCTTAAATGCTATACTTTGTGCATATAACCCTTTTTGACAAGGAAATTGTGTTTTGTAGTAAAAAACGAGCAAAACAAGGAAGAAACGAGCAAGATCGAGAAAAGTCCAAGATTCTGGAGTTGAGCCAAATGAAGAAATTAATGTCCCATGTTGAATAGCTTGAATAGAGGGTCGCAACGCAAAAAGAATCAAGTCAATCGGAGCTCTAGAACTCAAGATATGAAGAAAACGAGGAAGTCAAGGATCGATCGCACAAGCCGAAGCTGGATTCGAGCGACCACAAGGCCAGACTCGAGCGACCATTGCCTTGGACTCAAGCGA
Organism: Prunella vulgaris; assembly: GCA_026898435.1. Lineage (NCBI taxonomy): Eukaryota > Viridiplantae > Streptophyta > Magnoliopsida > Lamiales > Lamiaceae > Prunella > Prunella vulgaris. Next base: position 177,483 of record JAPKLY010000647.1, on the reverse strand, counting down.
CAACCCTCTGGTTTGAGTTAGATGTGATCACTCGAGTGACCACTCGAGCTGGACTCGAGTGACCACTGTCGTCCACTCGAGTGATGCCCTGATTTCTTATTTTTTTGAAGGGCAGTTCCGTCTTTTTGCGCGTTTAATGAAGAGCATTTTGGACCAAGCATTGTGGGCAATATAAATACTTCAAAGATCAGATTTCCAAGCATATGATCATCATTATTCCAAGTTCTTAGATTAGTTTAGAGAGAGAATTAGGTAGTTACTTAGTGGGTTCTTAGTTAGATTCAATCTTCTTTCTTCCATAACTTTTGATCCGTCCGTCGGATTTTAGATCCATTTGTTCCTACATACTCGTAGTGATTAGAGATTTATTCCTGCGGTTCAATTTTGCATTTTGAGCTTTGGATCAAGACTTAGCAAATTGGAGGTTTGTAGCTTGTATTTCAATTCATCCACTTATGGTAAGATTTCCTTTAATTCTCTTGTATTAGTTAATATTCATGATGTTTACATTGTTCATTGTTGATTTTCATTTCCAATTAGCCATGGGCTAATATCCTTGTTGCATGGTTGTATGAATACTATGGAGAATTTAGTCTCTTGTTAATCCTATGCATGAATTAGTGATCTTGTTGGATTAGTTCTCTTATTAATGACTTGTATGAATACTTGGGATGTTAAATTTGATTGTATGTCTTATATGTTTTAGCAATGAAATGAGAATTGAACTATAAGAACTTTATGCATGCCAAGTGTTTGATATATTGCTTGTATGACCAATGAGAATTGCATATTAGCCTAGACCTCTTAATTGGAGTATGGGAAGTTGTAGAGAGATCTAGACATCCAATAGAGCCCTTACCTTGTGTTGTAGAGAGATCTAGACACTAGTTGGCTTAACAAAGACACCAAGAGACCTTTTGCATGCTAGGATGGATAGGATTCTAGAGGAACAATAGTAGGATTACTTCCATGTACACTTCACACTTGCTCACTTCTTTGAGGTGATAGTTAGGATTTACTATTCTTGCTTGATTAGTAGATAGAATTCAAGATTGTTTTCTTTCTTTCCTAGCTATCCATCTTTGTGAACATTCAATACTAGCTTGATATCTCATCGTTTCCCTGTGTTCGATATTTAACTTGGTTAACTTACCGCAACAACAACGACCACGTTCACTTGCGTGGAAATCATACATGATTTTAGCAAACAAGTTTTTGGCGCCGTTGCCGGGGAAATGATCACTTTTTTAGGCTTGTATTGTTGTTTACTTTGTTTTTATTTGTTTCTTTGTTTACTTGACTATTCTTGGTGAGTGTTGATACTTGCTTATTCTTGTAGGAGTGAACTCAATTGAAGATGGGCGAATACAATCATTACTCGTATTCTCCACAAAACATATCATCTCCTAATCCATACCTACATCAACTTTACCCATTTTAAACCCCAACCACTTTTGATAAAATCACCATGTTAGAAGAGTGTATGAAGCACATAATGGTGACATTATGGAACCAAAACCAAATTCCACCACCTCCACAAGAAGTTTCTTATCCTTCTAAACCATATACATCTCAAGATTCCTACTCTTATGAAGATCCACATTCATACACTTTACCCTCTCATATACCTTGCCATCAAGAAGAAACTCCTCCTAGTTATGTAGATGAGGCTCTTGTTCAAATTCTCAAGAAATGGGAAAAGATAAGCATTGAAGCTACAAGGTGCTTTGAGGAGACCAATAGGAAGATTGATAGACTTTTCCAAGCTCGAGTAGATCAAATCAAGAACTTAGAGCTCAAAGTAGGGCAATTGACCCAACAAGCCCATGAGTTTTGCAAAATATCATATCAAGATTCCTACTCTCATCATGAATATACATGCTCCTACACTCCATACCCTTCTATGACTTTCCATCAAGAGGACACTTCTTCAAGCTATGTGAAAGATATTTTAGCTCAAATCCTCAAGGAATTGGAAGAAATAGAAATGGAAAGGAAAAGGTACTTTGAGGAGACAAACAAGAAGTTTGATGAGATTTTCATGTCTCAAAGTCATTAAATCACGAATTTGGAGATCCAAATAGAGCAATTGAGCATTCAAGCCAATGAGATGTGTGAGGAAGAAGATGGGGGTAGTAATCAAGATGAAGGGGATGCAGAAGATGAAGATGATAATCATCATGAGACAATTAAATCTCTTTCTCTTGTAAAATGTGTTGGAGCTCAAATGTCTATTGAACCTTCTCATGCTTACATTGATTATGAAATTCCTATTATCGATGATGATATTGCTTATAAATTTCCTCATGCTATATTGATTAGGAATGAAGAAGAAAAGAAGGATGGCAAAGAAGAAGAAGAAAGAGAAGAGTGTGTAAAGGAGGAGGAAAAAGAAGAAATTGATGAAAGTGAAGAGGATGAAGAAGCTAAAGATGATTATGAAGAGATCAAATTTGCTCATGCTCAAGATACTTCCGATTTTAAGAGCTTTATGAATCCTTTTTACAATTATCTTGAGTATGATATTAATCCTCTTTATGATGATAATGATGATGATACTTCATTTGTAAATATTGATAGGAATCAAGAACAAGAAGTGGAGGATAAGGAAGGAGAAGATTCAAAAGGAGGATTGGAGAAAGAACAAGAAGAGGAAGATGAATGTCCACTTATGGACATGAGCTTTATGGAAAAAGAACAACCAAATAAAGTGGAAGAGGAGCTTACATTTGAAATAAATATTTCTAAACTCTTGGACTCTTCTACTTGTGCTATATTGGATAATGTTGTTCATTGTGAATTTGTCTTGCCTCTAGAGTTGATCAATGATAAGATTGAATTGAAAATCCTTTTGAAAATTTTTTGTAGAAAGAGATGGGGGTGGATTGGTTTGAGAAGAAATGAGGAAGAATTTGCTTGTGCTTATAAGTTCACAATGGTAAGGGAATTGGGGGTATGGGGTAGAAATCCTACTTGTTTCCTTGATCATTTTGCTTTGAAATTGATGTTAGATGGAAAGAATGCCAAATATCCTTAGTTATTTAGCTAACATTAATGTCGTCCGGCTAGGGGACGTTAAATCCAAGCGCTAGATGGGAGGCAACCCATCCTTAAAAATGTTGCTTGTTTTGTTGTTTGCTTGGTAGTTAGATGTTTTGTTTGCTAGTAGTTTTAATGAAGGAATTTGAAGCTTAGGCACGTGTTTTGGATTTCTTGATCATTGATATGAGGTAATGTTTACTTACCTTGGTTGGTGCATGTTATTTATCCTAGTTTAGGGGTGTTGCCTCTTGGTATATATTGTGTTCCTTGGTTGAGTTGAGCTTGTATATGCTTTTATTGGTCATTGATTTATTGCAAATCCTATTTTCATCACTCTTTTTCAAACTTTTAGGATCCTTGTTTTGAAAAAGTTTGGGGGCGTGTGTTCGATCTTCAAATTGTTGATTTGCAAGGATAATGGATGATTTGTGAGCTCTAGAAAGCTGTGTTGAGGATAATTCTCTTCCTACTCGGCCAAGAAGGACATTTTCGTGTAAGTGGCAATTTACTCTTCTATTCTTAATCCCAACTCAAGGTATGTCTTTACACTTATCTCTCCCTATGTGCTTTCATTCCTAGGGTTAGTTTGCTTGATTTTAGGTTGCAATTTTGAGCTTAAGGGTTCACTCTTGTTGTATTTTGCTTTGATTTGTGCATTGCATGATCTTTTCTTCACTCTTTGCCAAACTTTTGAGACCTATGGTCCAAAAAAGTTTGGGGGGGTGTGTTCGTTTCACAAATCTCATTGCAATGCTATGCTTTTGTTGATTCTTAGTGTTCCTATGATGTTTTGGACCTTATGCTTTATATGATGCTTTTTTTTGCTTGTTATTTTTGCCATATTGTTGCTAGCTTTGAGTAGTGTGGCATGAGATATGTTTATGGTTGTGTGGATGAGTTGAAAGTTCATGTTGGATGTGGTAGAGTTATGGCTTGATTCTTATCTTGTCTTTTGTGCTATGGATTTGATGATACTTGAGATTTTGATGATATGAGCATTTTTTATATGAGATGAGTCATGATCACCCTATACCCGTGAGGTTTTGAGCCATTTATGCCCGTTTCAATCTTGAACGGATGATATCTCTAGAACTTGGCTTTGGTCTTGTTTGAGGCTACATTAGACATTGATTTCACACGATATGATTTGAGGCATTTTCTTTGAACTACATTGAGTCACTTTGCCCTATGAGCCTACCTTGATATTATTATCCATTGCTTACCATTTTGTGCCTATAGACCTTTCCTTTGGCAAACCACACTTTAAGCCATTTTCCTTCCTTTTTGGAACTCTCTTGTCCCTATGATTAGTAGAGTGAAAAGAAGGAAGGAAGAATGGTGATATGATGAAGAACATGGTGGCCTAAAGTGGAAGATATGAAGAATTTTATGAATGGATTGAAATTTTTTTGAAAAAAAAGGCAAGTGGTAGCAAAGCATGAGAAAAAGTTGACTTTTGTTGAGAATATGGTCAAGTTGACCTTTGTTGTGAGTTTGGCTTGAAGTTGCAAAGAAGGGAAGAATGATCTTGAAAGTGTGATTTTGAAGAGCATGAAGAATGTGCACAATTGCATGAAGATGTGAATGACTATTACTTGATTCCTTCTATGCTTTACTAATCATACTTAGTCACTTTAATCCATATCTATCCTTCCCTACCAAAGAGCCAACATTACAACCTTATGAAAGTCCTCATTGATGTGAGAATGATTTGTCATTTCAAGTGGTGGAGAATTTGAGACTTGAGCCAAGCTTATGGAAGTATTTGTATCATTATGTGAAGATTGAGAGAACCTCAAACACTTGAGAGATGAGTTATACACTTCAATGTGAGGATCATGACTTGTTGATTTGACAATTTGTTCATTGATTCGATGTTCATTGTTGATTTGATGAAATTATATTTAAGACTTGTTTGATATTGAGCTATGATTCTAGGGCATTTGATCTTGTGCTTGATGCTTCATACATACAATTATTCCCCTATCTTATCGCTTCGTTGCTCGAGGACGAGCAACAATCTAGTTTGAGGGTGTGATTAGGGTTATAATTGCATGTTTTTGCATCCATTTCTATACGGTTTTGATGTGCTTATGTTCATATCTGACCCTTAAATGCTATACTTTGTGCATATAACCCTTTTTGACAAGGAAATTGTATTTTTTAGTGAAAAACAAGCAAAACAAGGAAGAAACGAGCAAGATCGAGAAAAGTCCAAGATTCTGGGGTTGAGCCAAATGGATAAATTAATGTCTCATGTTGAAGAGCTTGAAGAGAGGGTTGCAACGCAAAAAGAATCGAGTCAATCGGAGCTCTAGAACTCAAGATATGAAGAAAACGAGGAAGTCGAGGATAGATCGCACAAGCCGAAGCTGGACTCGAGCGATCAGTTATCTTTTGCTTTCCTGGTTCTTGTCATTTCCTCCTTTGCTCCCTATCAGCTTCATTCTCTGGCTGACACTGAACAGTTCTTTCACGGACTGGCTCTGGTTCGGGTCGTATCTTAGATGGACCTGCCGCTCTTTATTGTTGTTGCTATACTATCTTTAAGAGTGCCATCGTGTGAGATAAGTCTTCAGGATTTTGCTTGAATGTAAATAGTTCTGACAATCCTTGCGTGTAATTCTGACCTACTTGGACAGCCGGAACCCTAGTGTTCTCCAACTGTTGCCTATTTATTGTAGCATTATAGATCGCCATTGACTGTTCCGGTGCTGGTGCACTTTGGGGTGGATGGTTGTTATTCCTTCCATGAGATGTTACGTGAGGTTGAGATACTTCATGAGACATTTTGTGTAATGTCAGCTGTTTTCCGGTGCAGGTGAGCAGGTGAATAGGTGAGCAGGTGAAGAGGTGATCATGTGAGCAACTTGTGTAATTTCTTTCTGAGGAGGCGTACAACTAAGTTTCCTTCAAGCGAATAGCTCAAAGGATTTCTTCAAGTGAACAGGTGACCAGCTAGTGTATTTTTTCCAGTTTCCAAATATTTGCAGTTTTTAATCTCAGTAATCTGAAGAGCTTATAAGCATCCACCAAACGGAGGTTCGGGCCCTTTCTCTAGCGCCAAACTGTTAATGAAATCTTCGTAATTCAAGTTTACATGTGGCTTTTCAGCTCGATTTCACTAACAGCGCCTTGAATTAAACATACTGGAATTACGAGTTGTGAATTCTTGAAAGATTTTAGCAGAACTTCGTTAAGACAGTGAAAAACTTGTCTTTATGCAGAAAAATGAGACCTATTTATAGGAAAAGTTACAAGCGGGTGGTGGCAAGGACTTTGCCACACTACAGATAACTTACAGATGTCTCTTACGTGTCTAACTGGATAATTACAACAGAAAATTGACCAAAAATGGAAAAAATAGAGTTTTGGCAATCAATACTTCAAAGTGGTGAGCAGCTAGTTATAAATCCTTCATGGAGGCGACCAGCTAGTTAAAAATCACCGTAGGAGGTGAGCAACTGGTTATGACAGGTGGCGAGCAGCAGGTTGGGCGAGCAGCTCAACTGCTCGCCCCCTTGTAAATTGTATTGTTGCTTTCCTATCTCTTGCCCTTCATGTGATTCTTTTTCTTCTTTGTTGATTTCTACTTGATGTAGCTGAATTCATGCTTCTTTCTTGTGATCTCTTCCTATTTGATCAATTCTTTTGGGACACGTAATTCGGGATTCTGTTAATTACTTCCTTAAACACTTGGATCAGCTTATTACATCAACAAGTTGGTAAAAGAAAGTTGATAAGTTGTTAAAGGTGTTACGTTATTATACAACAACTATATACTTGCCCAAATATATATCACAAAAATACATCAAATATATTTTTATAATCAATTATTTGTCGATATTTATCATAAAAATATCTTATAGATGAGTAGGTAATTTATGAAAATGGTTCATGATAGACATGTTTTATGAAATTTTTTTAAAATATCAAATATTTGATCAAGAGTATCAAAAATACATAAAAAAATATCATACATTTGTGTCAAAAAATCAACAATAACTAAAATATAATACCATTGACTCAATTTTTTATACTTATAATAAAAAATTTGATAAAATATTTGATATTTTAGAACAGTCATAATAAACTTATCATGAACAATTTTCATACAAAATTTTACCATCAACATATATCCAAAATATTATGTTTCTCAATTTGACACAAAAAATTGATGAAATTTTTTTATAAGTTTTCAGCAAATATATGATAATTTTTTTGTAAGTTGTCGATAAAAAATGATAAATGTTTTGATAAGTTGTAAAAATGAAATTGATAAAAGTATGTATAAAAAAGGATAGATGATAACTTCTAAGATGTTATTGAATATACAATAAACTGTAAATTTATCCAACATTATATTGGGAAAAAAATCATTCATAAAAAGTTTTCATAAGTTGTGAATAAACAATGAATTTGAAATGTTTTTATAAGTCGTAAAAAAGAATTGACGAAAAGTGTATATAGTTAGTAGAAAATGATAAGTTGTTAATATTTTACGAATATATGATATAATGCAACACTTGTGTACAAATTTCTACCGTAGAAATATCCATTTTGAAAAAATTCGCGGATCTAAATCGGGTCGGGTCGGGTCAGATTTGGACATTTTTTCCAAAATTAGCGCAACTTATAGTTCCAGGTTTTTTCGCTCTCATGTATGTTACAATTTGGGCAAAGGCGTGTTACAATTAGGCAAAATCTTTGTTACAAATTCTTAAAAAATTAATTTTTTGTACTTTTCAAGTAACTATAAAGAAAATATGTATTTCTGCAAGTATAAATATGTGTTACTTAATTTATTGGTTATTCTCTTTGTTGATTTATGTTAATAATATGTTTTTTCGCTCCCAGGTATATTACAATTTGGGCAAAGGCATGTTATAATTAGGCAAAATCTGTGTTACAAATTCTTAAAAAATTAATTTTTTGTACTTTTCAAGTAACTATAAAGAAAATATGTATTTCTGCAAGTATAAATATTTGTTACTTAATTTATTTTTTATTCTTTTTGTTGATTTATGTTAATAATATGTTATTCATGTACTTAATACATCATTTAATATCTTATATATGTTAAATAAAATATAATATGTATTTTTATAAGGATAAATAAATGTTTGTGCATACAGTAACACACATTTGATCCTGCAGTAACACACATTTACTCTAATTGTAACACACATTTGCAGTAACACACATTTACACTAATTGTAACATACATTTGCAGTAACACACATTTACTCTAATTGTAACACACATTTACTCCAGATATAACACACATTTACAGTAACACAAATTTACTCCAATTGTAACATAAATTTTCAGTAATACATATTTACTCTAATTGTAACACATATTTGTTCCTCAATTTGTGTTATTATATGAGCATATAGGATAAAATGTATTTTTATTAAGAATAAATATGTGTTACACATACAATGTAACATATACATGTGTTACATTGCATGAAAAATATTTACTTTTACAAAAATAAATGAATATGTGTAGAAAACAACATTTAATCTGGTTGTAACACACGTTTTGCCTTAAACTAACATGCATTTGCCCCAACTGTAACATACCTGGGAGCGAAAATCACAAGCTGCGCGAATTTTGGAAAAAAAAATACTCATATTCAACCGGACCCGGTTTAGACCCGCGAATTTTCAAAAATGGATATTTCTACGGATCTTAGATCCGTAGAAATTTGTATATAAGTGTTTGTCTAAATTATATATTTGTCTAAAAAATTACAACAATATATCCAATACATTTTTGTAATCAATTATTTTTCAATGTTTATAATAAAATATATATCAAACATATATCCAATAAATGGTAAAAAAAAATGATGGAATGCTTGTATAGTTAGTAAAAAGACAAAAGTATAATTAATTAGTTGTTAAAAGTCTTATATGGATATATAATAAAATATGAGAAACTTTTATATAAAACGTTTCACGGTGTAAATAAACATATTAAAAATTCGTAGGTTCTTAACCGGATCGGGTCGGATTTGGACATTTTTTTTCAAAATTCGTGAAGCTGTAATTTTAGGTTTTTTTGCTCCTAGATATTTTACAATTTGGGAAATACATTTTATTATTAGGCAAAATGTGTGTTACATCAGATTAATATTTTTTTTTTACATATATTCATTTATTTTGGTAGAAATAACATTTTTCATACAATCTAATAGAAAAATGTGTGTTATTATAAGAGCAAAATGTGTGTTACTATAAGAAAAAATATTATTTTTTCATAAATATTTATAAAAAATAATTTTTTTTTTATAGTAACACACATTTTGCTCTTGTATTATATGAAAAATTATTTACTACATAAAAATAAATTAATAAGTATAAAAAGAACAATATTTCATAAGATTGTAACATACATTTGCTTTAATAGTAACATATATTTGAACCCTGGTTTGTATTACAATATGGGTAAATGTATGTTACTATGTGGGCAAATGCGTGTTACTGTAAGATAAAATGTAAGAATAAATATGTATTTTTTAATTTAATCATCATCCTTTTAAATTTAGATATATTGATTTATATATTAATACATTTTTTTATATACGTTATTGTATAAAAAATAATTATTTCTATACAAATAAATAAATATTTATGAAAAATCAATATTAAAAACTATATATTCTATATGCAAAATAACAACATTTCATAAGATTGTAAAACACATATTCTCTAATAATAACACATATTTTCTCTCTTGTGTTACTATATGGGCAAACATGTGTTACTATAGGATAAAATGTATTTTTATTAAGAACAAACATGTTTTTTTTTAATTAAACATCATCCCTTAAAAGCTAGATATATTGATTCATGTAATAACACACATTTTACAATTTTATATGCGTTATTATAACATTAAACAATTATTTCTATACAAATACAAATATATTTATGAAAAAGTAATATTTTTTCTTATAATAACACACATTTTGCAGTTACATTGTATGAAAAATGTTATTTGTACAAAAACAAGTGATATATATGTAAAAAAAACAACTTTGAGTTTGATTGTAACACACATTTTGCTTTAAAGTAACATGCATTTGCCTAAATTGTAGCACACCTGAGAAAAAAAACTTGAAAATTATGCTTGCACGAGATTTTAAGAAAAATTATCCAAATTCGGACATGATCCGGTCAAGAATCCATTATGTTTCACACCATAAAACGATTCATATGAGTGTGCCTCGTAGACTATATATTCGTCCAAAAATATCCCGAAAAAAAAGATCAATATATTTTTAAAATAAATTATTTGTCAATATTTATTATAAAATGTATCCAAAAGTTCAGAAATATATTCTAAAGATTATATTTTTTAAAGAGTTTCGAGTCCAACAGATAACAAAAATATACTTAAAAAATTAGTTGGGATAGTAGTAAGCAGAGTTGTATCCATGAACATTGGTTAATAGATTTACCTTTCCAATATTTACATAGTTACAATGATAAATACAAAAGATTGGGGGTTTTGAGTTTGCAATTGCAAATTAAACGAATTAGACATATGTATTAATTTTGATGATTTCCAAATGAAACGTCTTGTAATAGGAACAAATATTGTAGTTAAAATTATTTTTCCCTGATAGATTGGGATAGATTGATTTATTTTACATGCATTCAGTTGAATTTAGAAAGTCTGAAGACTAAAAGACCTGAACACAATCCTGATGAATTCCACTTTGTATAAAACTGACTCTTCTAAGTTGGTCAGTGGACTACTCAGTGAAGAATTTGATCATTTCTTAGCCTCAAAGATCCTGAGGGATTCAGGCTATGAAAGACTCCCAAGTCTTGACATGTGAGCATGATGTCAAACTCCCTGAAGATCTTTAAAGTCTCTTGAAGACCAATTTCCTAAAGATTGACCATCTTGAAATTAGCTCTCATGAAAATTCTCATGTCTCCTTAAGAAAAGTGTTATCTTATCGGTCTACATGATGAAAAGATCCATTAGAGCCTACTGATTTTGACCAATCAATGAAGACTGCAAATCTAACAAAGGTCAGAGCCACAGTGAAAGAAGAAGTACACTCCATGAATAATTTTGATTTGAATATTACTCTATCCAACGATAATATTTAAACCCACATTATAAATACAAACTCAACCTTCAAGAAGAAAATAAGAAGGATAAGATGAGAGAACACTAACAAGTTAGGAAGAGCCAGGTCTTAAGCATCTCCATCCAAGAACATTGCTCAGTCAAGACATATCTTTATAGTTCTCTAATTTGTACCTAAGCTCATCATATACATCCTAAGCTTAGATGAATTTTATCAATCCTAGCTTAATGGCTTAAACGTTGTAAGAAAAATTTCAGCTAGTTTGAAGCGCACCAAAATTAAACTCTTATCGGGGAGTTAGTGGTAGAAATTAGGTAGGTGAAGACAATCCTGAGAGGGATGTGAGTCCAGATGTTGGCAATTCCACAGAGTGACGTAAACCCAGATGAGAGGTCATTCAGTGGATGAACAGAAGACCAGTTCATGCACCCTAACACAGTAAAAATAAACTAATTTTGAGATGAAGAAGTTCTCATGTTCAATCAAGATAGTGGATTTAGGAGATTGATCCTCTTAACTAATTTACATCGTTGTGTTCTTTATTGCTTTTTTTTTATGCTTCGATATATTTAAAAAATATATAACAAACTCCCAAACATTTCATTTTTAGGACCATTAATTGGTACCAGAACAGGTGGTTCATCTGACCAATGCTCTTAATTTTCGTCATTTAAAACTTTCTGAAATTCTTGTGGTCATATGAACGTATCTTCAAAGAAACAATGAGAATTTGTGTTTTCTTGCTCTATTACTCATTGAACTAACTCATTTTTCTTCTTATAGTTTATATGGAATGTTAGGATTTTTATCATCATCAAAAGGGAAAATTATTGGAATATGTATTAGCTTTGATGATTTCCAAATCGTCTTGTAATAGGACCATATATTTTAGTCAAGATTGTTGTTCTTGATAGGTCAGAATATATTGATTTATTTTGCAAGTATTCAGTTGAAAGGAAACTCTGCTGAATGAAGGAAACCTGAAGACAATCATGATGAATTTCACTGTGTATAAGCTGATTCTTCTAAGCACGTTAGTGGACTATTCAGTGAAGAGCGTGATCATGAAGATCAATGTTGAGTCTCATAGACTTTAAGGGATTTAGGCTGTGAAAGACCCATGAGTCCTGACATGTGAACCTGATGTCAGACTCCCTGAAGATCTTTAAAGTCTCTTGAAGACCAATTTCCTAAAGATTAACCATCCTGAAGTCAGCTCTCTTGAATATCCTCATGTCTCCTTAAGACAATTCATATATATTCGATCTGCCTGAAAAGATCCGTTTGAGCCTGCTAATATGGACCGATCAATAAAGAGTGCAGATTGGGCAAAGGCCAAAGCTACAGTGAATGAAGAAGTACACTTCCATGAATAGTTTTGAATTTGAATATTACATTGTCCAACGGTATATTCAAATCCACACTATAAATACAAACTCAACCTTCAAGAAGAAAATAGAAAGAATAAGATAAGAGAATGTGGACAAGTAAAGAAGAGTCGGATCTTAAGCATCTCCATTGAAGAATATTATTTAGTAAAGACATATTGTTGGTCCCGAAACGAGTAAAATCAGTGTATGGGGGGAATACACTGCTGTCAGATTTTTCTGAATACTCAGAAAAATGCTCTTACACACTCAGTCAGGAAGATCCTGAAGATACTCAGTAAAACTGAAAGTCCGCAGGGGCAGTAGGGAGAAGTCAGTAGAGAGTCAGATAGGCTGAGTGTGAGTAATGTGCTAGGAAGCTCAGTAGAGATAACAATCCTACTGACCGCTCGGAAGCTAGTCAGTTGGGCTACTATCTCAGTAAGCTAGAGTGCGTGCGGAATGTGAGCCCTTAGTTTCTACTCGTTTTAGTTTCTGAAAACATTTTCTCTGAGTTTGCTTAGTAAGAGGTGGTTAAGGCTGGTGCACAGTATTCAGATTCAGGATGATTGATTCAGCCTGAATATTAAAACGATGCAGTATGTTCAGTTTAATATGAATGACAATTATGATCCTGAACACAAAAGTAAATCAGCACACAAGGGTTTTTTTAACGTGATTCGGAGATAACCAACTCCTATGTCCACGACCTGATTGAACAGGAAGCTATCCTCAAAACCCTGAGGATAGGTACTTGGGTTTTACGTGCCAAGGGACACGAATAGCCAACTTCCTCTCTTACAAACTGACCCCTGGGCGTTTTACAAGTCCCAGTCCTTCTAACCAACCAATCTCATACCCTGAGTGGTTTGGTATTCTTGGTTTCCAACTAAGATAGCTCTAGCAATACAAAACAATGCTAAATATAAGAGCTATCGATCTAAGCAAAATACAGAGTGAATCCTACTGCAACACTAGGGAAATTTAATTGCAGAGTGTTGTTCAAGTATGCTTTGTGAGCTTGGATTCTTGAGAGTTTTCTCTTGGAAATTTCCTGTTAGCCTTGAATGGGTGCAAGGCTCTCCATATTTATAGGCAAGATTACAAATAGATCCGTTGGAGGAGATCTACCCAAATCTTTCCTATTTTAGGGTGGTTGCAGGCTAGATATACTATTGACCTAATCACCATGCTTAATCTGGCAAATTTGTCCCGCCGCCTGCAAACCTGAGACGCATTAAATGCCGCATTAACTGCTGCGCAGACTCCGTACATGCGTGTCGAAAGATCATTGGCTGTCTGTACAAACGAGTAGTTGACCTTCTGACATTTGTCCTTCCTCGTACATTCAATACTCTGAGTCTCTTGTTAATAACTCTGCCTGAATGTTTGTCTTTATCGGAGTCTTACTGACATTCTCTTTGTCTCTTTGTCCCATAGCATAAATAACCTTTTTGCTTTGGACTTACATGGATCAGGTAAACTGAACCAATGTCTAAGTCAGGTCTTATGTGCATTCAGCACAGCCTGATAGGTTATTCAGCCCAGTATGTGTAACCTTTTTGCTTTGGACTTACATGAGTCAGATAAACTGACTCAAGGCCTAAGTCAGGTCTTATGAGCATTCTGCTGAGCCTGATAGGTTACACTTACTCTTCACTGACTAAGTTCTGTCCTGAGCATGCTTAGTGTACTCAGTAGAATCATCAGTCAATGGCGTTCCGGATGGTGTTCAGGATGGATCTTCAGACTTCGGTCTTCAGCTTCAGTTCAGGCAATCTTCAGCAAGACTAACTCTGACTTTCTTCAGGGCGAGTTGCACTTCAGACTTCAGTAAATTGAGTCGACTCTAATCTCCTTCAGTCTTCAACAAGTTCCCCCTGAACTGAATCCCTAGCCTGTCTATCCTGAACTAGACTATCCTGAACCACCGTACTTAGGCAAATTCATCAGGGATTTTGGGATCTAATCAAAACATTCAGATTGTCCCAACAATTTCCCCCTTTTTGATGATGCCAAAACCCTTAAGCAAATTCCTATTCATCTATACAATCAACTGACCTAGTCAGTGAAATAAGTTCAGTACCTTCTGACAAACTAGGCACTTAGCCTATAAAATGAAAACAAGGAATGGGTTAGTACAGTTGTTGATAAGGATACAGAAAAGTAAATTCAGGAGTCAACAAGAAGTTGTACTAAGGAAAATAAATAACTTCATCGATTAATCTGAAGTTAACAAGTATCCTGAAGCTATTACCATTTCTTGAACAACTAACTCCTGAAGTAGCTACTCTTCATCCTTGTTCCATTCAGCAAGAGAGATCTCATACATCTCCAAGACTCTGCTCAGAATCTGCTTCATTCTGTTCCGATCACCAATGGCCCCGGCAGCGCGTCCTACCCTGACGACTTCTTCAGATATCACTTTCCGGTCCAGTTGCTTGGAGCTTCCGAAGAGTGGAGGAGGATAAGTAATGAATTCCCTTCTCTGTCTGTATTTCTGATAATCTCAACCCATAGATCAGGATGCTCCTGCGCCATCCAGTGATGGAGTATGACGACTTTATCTTCAGTTTGATCATCCCATAACCCCACCACGTAGAATAGGTAAGCCCGCCTATTCCGGATCGGAATCCATACCTCCAACATCTCAAGCAGAATAAAATCCTCCACAAACTGAAGTGGCGGAGGACCTTGACCTGGTTTGACCACTATCTTCCTCTGAGTCTTCTTCCGAGATCCAGAAGGCACAAATTTCTTCTTCTGAACCTGCGAAGTCAGGTACTCGTTGGACTCTTTCAAACGTTGGATCTGACTGAGTAGCGAGATCTCCTTCATCTTCGCTAACTTCTCCGCCTCAGTCATCACCATCTTCTTCTGAGTGGTCGACCCCGGGTGCATTTGTTCCTCCATCTCAGTATAGATGGACTCCAGTGCAGGATCTTCAGAGGACCTCAACCTCTTCGGATCTGAGCCTTCAGCAGCTTCGATGGCAGCGACTGACCTTGTTCTCTTCTTGTCGCAACTTACAGTTCTGGGGGGAAGATCTTTTTCTTGCCTTTACCAATTTGCTTCTTCCCTTCTTCCCCCTTTTTGGCATCATCGTCGTTGATTCGGCTGACAACCACATTTACTGACTCCGCCAACAAGGTGAACTGACTGTCCATCTCAGTGTGCTTGCATTGAATTTGCCCAATCTGCCCAACCATCCCTCTCATATCACCGCTGAGCTTATCCACTGCTGCATTGTGCTCGCCCTTCAGTCTGGTTTCAAAATTAACCAACCGGTTATTCATCGCACCTTCAATCTCCAGCTTCTCGCGAGCGGATAACTCCTTTAGTAGTTTAGCTTTTAGATCTGCCTTCAGCTTAGCCAGCTTTCCATCAACCAACTGATCAACCCTCTCAGTCAGTTGTTGATCAAGGAAGGTGGCAAGCTTACTCTCTTGCTGAGTTTGTGCATCAGAAACCATTTGCTTGCAACTCTGTATGGCCCCTTTTGCCTCCTCAGTAATAACAGTGAGATCTACTGAGTGTTTTATCCCAACTTCACCGAGGAGATCGATTGCAGCGTGCATATCCATCCCCATCTCGTTCAGATCTCGGTCCAGTCTGTTCAGCTTTTTGTTCAGAATGTCAGAATTGGAACCGACCCGACTTATCTTTCGCTCAACGAGGATTACCCTTCTGTGAAGATTGGCAAGAGCTCGTGAGTAGTTTTGAACATATAAGGACTCTCGAGTGATCCATCTACCTTTCACTCGGACCAGACCTGATGGACCCTCTCCTGAAGCCTCAGCAGTCCCGGGTCCCCGGAGTGCTTCATCGGCCGGTGCACTGACTCCTTCAGTGCCACCTTGCTGAATATCATCAGCAATTACAACGACTTCCTTTTCCCTCTCCTTCTCTCCCTCCTGAACATCCATCACCTGAGGTATCTCCACCTCTTGACCTATCTCCGGAACAACAGCCAGTTCCAACTCAGTTCTTGTTTGCTCGGGCTCAACGGCCAGTGCCTCAGGATAGATACGGCGGACAGTTTTGACAAAATCCGCCATTTTGATCAGATGATGTAAAGAGTTTACCTCAAAGTAGTCAAATAGTGCTGCTTTAGATTCAGCCATGATGTCCCATCCTCTCGATTTTCCGAGCTGACTCAATTCAGGCCAAGTGGCATTCCTGATCATGGCGTAAGTGCGAAGTTGTACAACCGCCTCCTTCTGAGCATCTGAGAGGTCAGGAAACCTCTTATCTACCATCCCCGCAGCCGTTCCCCTTACCACTATCTCAAAGTCAGACAATGTGTTTTCATCAGGCGCGGGGAATGGCCATGGGACATCAGCCTGAACAACTTCAGTCTCCTTTTCAACACCTTCTTCTAACCTCTCTCCTTCTCCTTCTCCTTCTGCATCCTCTTTCTCAGCAATGGGTTCCCCCTGAGCGGGTTCACCCTGACCATCTTCTGATCTGACCTCTTCGTTCTGAACCTCGGTCACAACGTGCTGAATCTGATCAGTCGCCACATCCTGCTCATAGATGAATGGCGCTGGGTCAGATGGTACAGTCTCCGAAATGGCAGAAATGGGAGCAACCTCAAGGGCAGTCTGAGCTGGTTCCCCCTCCGGAGTTGCGTGCTGAATTTCTGACTCAGGCTGAGATGGCTCATTCTCAGACTGAGTTTGCTTCACTTCCGCAGCTTTCTTGGATTCTCCTGATCCGGGATAGATGATTTTGAGAGTCTGCTGCTTGAGGCTGGAAGATTTGGCCTTGTCCTCAGCTGGCTTTGATGACTGGATTTCAGCAGGCCCGATCGCCTGAGCCTTGACTCCCTGAGTCCTGCTCGCCTGAGCTCTCGTGCCCGTGGTCGCCTGAGCTTTGCTCGCCTGACCCTTCTTTCCAGTCCTGGCTCTCTTCTTCTGAGTACCAGCATCACCGGAGTAATGCCTGAACATATCCATCTTCCGAAAGAGCTCAAGAGACTGAGCTTGATCAATATCTCCGATAGCCAGTGTCTCCAAAATCAGAGAAATCTCCGTGCCAAAGTGTATTTTTACCTCAAACGTCGCCTAACCCTCCGGTGAATACTTTATTTTACTGGTCTCAGTCACCAGTAATTTGAGAAAGTAATCCTCCTAGTTGAAAGATTCAGAGGCAGCATCTTTGATTGCCATCATGGTGTATAACTTTGGCATGGAGATCTGCTCCAGTCCTCCAGCGATTCCCATCACTCCCTGACTAGTCAGGTCGAAGAAGTGACGATTCTGAGTCCTCAGAATGGACTTGTTCAACCCAGACTTCAGGACAACATCTCCATCACAGAGAGACTGGATAAAGTCCTTCGCATCACCAATCCCATATTCTACGGGGCTGCGTCCAGAGTGGGGAAGATTAAACACCTCCCTAATTTTCTCCCTGATGTTGATTGTGACCGACTTCCTGGTCATATTGTCTTCACCGTTCTTTCAATTAATGCTGAAGGTCAAAGGGATGCAAGATTCCCACTCCTCAGTGGTCTTGTTCTGCGCCATCTTCAAATAAAATGCAGCAACAAGTCTGGGGTGTAGTCTCTGAGGTTTGGAGGAGATTGTTTGCCCAAATCGTGATGATTTCCACGCAAGTGAACGTGGTCGTTGTTGTCGCGGCAAGCTAACCAAGTTAAATATCGAACACAGGGAAACGATGCGATATCAAGCAAGCATTGAATGTATACAAAAGACTAATAGCTAGGAAAGCAAGAAAACCATTAAGGATTCTATCTACTATGGCAAAGCAAAGTAAATCCTAACTATCACCTCAAAGAAGTGAGCAAGTGTGAAGTGTACATGGAAGTAATCCTACTATGGTTCCTCTAGTGTCCTATCCATCCTAGCATGCAAAATGTCTCTTGGTGTCCTAGTCAAGCCAACTAGTGTCTAGATCTCTCTACAACACAAGGTAAGCTCTATTGGATGTCTAGATCTCTCTACAACTCCCAATACTCCAATTAAGAGGTCTTAGGCTAATATGCAATTCTCATTGGTCATACTAGCAATATATCAAACACTTGGTATGCATAAGGTTCTTATACCTCAATTCTCATTTCATAGCTAACCATATAAGCCATACATTCCAATTAAACATACCAAACATTCATACAAGTCATTAATAAGAGAACTAATTCAACAAGATCACTAATTCATGCATATGATTAACAAGAGACTAAATTCCCATAGTATTCATACAACCATGCAACAAGGAATTAGCCCATGGCTAATTGGAAATGGAAATCAACAATTAACATTGGAATCATCATGAATATTAACTAATACAAGAGAATTAAAGGAAATCTTACCATAAGTGAATGAATTGAAATACAAGCTACAAACCTCCAATTTGCTAAGTCTTGATCCAAAGCTCAAAACAAAAAATTGAACCACATGAATAAAGCTCTAATCACTATGAGTATGTAGGAACAAACGGATCTAAAATCTGTCGGACGGATCAAAACTTATGGAAGAAAGAAGATTGAATCTAACTAAGAACCCACTAAGTAACTACCTAATTCTCTCTCTAAAATAATCTAAGAACTTGGAATAATGATGATCTAATTATCTCTTGGAAATCTGATCCTTGAGGTATTTATAGTGCCCACAATGCTTGGTCCAAAATGCCCTTCATTAAACGTGCGAAAAGACGAAACAACCCTCAGAATTGGGCCTGTCCGGGGCATCACACGAGTGCCAGCCTATGACCACACGAGTCTGGATTGTGCAAGCACTCGTGCAAGCCTTCATCACACGAACCAGAGGCCTGCTGCACGAGTGTGTGCCTATGGGTGCATGAGTCGAAGCTTGTGGTCACACGAGCCAGGCTTGGTCAATCCTTGACTTCTTGTTTTCTTCATATCTTGAGTTCTAGAGCTCCGATTGACTCGATTCTTCTTGTGTTGCGACCCTCTCTTCGAACTCTTCGACATGGTATATCATTTGCCTCCATTGGATCAACTCACATTTTCTGAACTTTTACGAACTTGCTCGTCTCTTGCCGATTTTTGCTCGTTTTCACTACAAAATACATTTTCTTGCCACAAAATGGTTAATAGCACAATTTATACCAAATTAGGGTCAAATATGAATATAAACACATCAAAATCATAGAGAAATGGATGCAAAAAGATGCAATTGTGACCCTAATCAGAGATGAACTGAAGTAGACCAGCATTCTCAAACAGCTCCTTTACTGGTGCAACTTCTGGGTGATTTGAGGAGAAATCACCAAATGGTTCCCAGTGGATTTCGTTCCTGAGATGGAAAAGATTTCCAAAGAACGAGTCGACTGAAGGTGAATCCATGGATGAAGTTTTGAAGATGTGAAGGAAAGCAAATATCAGAGAGAAATATAGCAAGAAAAGATTTGAGTGCGTAAAGATCGCAATGACAAAAACTTCCCTTATTTATACTAAAATCCAGTTTTAATCGGAAGGCTCAGAAAATAATTACTTATTGAGATTCAATGGTTGAGATTAAGACATTTGATGCATGGATGCGGATTGAGCCTCTTCGTTTTTTTTAAACTTAATTATTCAAAATCTTATCGAAAACTTTTCCCGCCCACGTTGCATTAAATGCGCGTCAGAGCATGTCCGTATTTAATTCAAGTAATTGCATTAAATATTAACAGAATATTAAATGAATGGCTGGGATTAAATGACAAATTAATTTGATTTGACAATACGGCAAACAGTATCAAAGATGATGCAAGCAAGATATGATGACTAAAAATAAATCAGGAAACATACCAGTCAGTCAGATTTGTATTCTGACTGATACCACATATGATCTATCAGGGTGACAAGCCCTGAATTCAGTGTCCTGAATCTTAGTCAGTCTATACTGATCACCCTTTTCATACTGAATGTTCCTCCTACAACCATCCAATTTCTCTCTGAGATTCCTTCATCCTGAGTCCTAGTTAGTCATTCCCCCTGACCTTGTGCATTCTGATTAGAAATTCAGATTGAATCTCCTGAGCCTAGGTCAAGGAGTCCTAACTCTACTGATAACTCAACAAACCTGGTTTCAGGCAAAGCCTTAGTCAGAATGTCAGCTCTCTGTTTATCAGTAGGGACTCTCTCCATCATGATGTCCTTCTTCTCAACATGATCTCTTATGAAGTGATGCCTGATGTCTACATGCTTACACCTTGTGTGTAAGACTGGGTTTTGGGATACGGCAATGGCACTATTATTGTCACAATAAATTGGGACTTCAGTGGCCTCTATTTGGTAGTCTCTCAGTTGTTGCTTCAACCAAAGGATTTGGGAACAACAGCTGCCGGCCGCCATATACTCAGCCTCAGTAGTAGACGTTGCAACACTGGTTTGCTTCTTAGAAAACCAAGAGATCAGTTTACTCCCTAGAAACTGACATGTGCCTGTAGTTGATTTTCTATCAAGCCTACAGCCTCCATAATCTGCATCTGAATAGCTAGTCAGTTCTAGGTTGTCATCAGAGGGATACCAAAGTCCTAAATTGATTGTACCTCTAAGGTATTTCAATATCTTTTTGGCACTCTCTAGATGACTCTTCTTCGGATCAGACTGATACCTTGCACAAACTCCGACTGCATAAGTGATGTCAGGACGACTTGCAGTCAGGTACAATAAAGATCCAATAAGTGCCCTATATTCAGTCTGATTCACTGAGGCTCCTTCTTTACCAAGATCCAGCTTCTCATTTGTGTTCATGGGAATACGTGAGACTTTGCTGGACTGAACTCCAAATTTCAGAATCAAGTCCCTCGCATATTTGGACTGATTTATGAAAATTCCAGAGTCAGTTTGCCTGACTTGGAGACCCAGAAAGAAGTTCATTTCTCCCATCATTGACATATCAAATTTCCCAGTCATTAGCTTGGAGAATTTCTCACAAAGCTTAAGATTAGGAGATCCAAATATTATGTCATCCACATAAATCTGAACCAAGAGAATGTCCTCCCCATCGGATATCCAGAAGAGGGTCATGTCCACTGTTCCTTTCACGAACCCGTGGTCTATTAGGAACTGCGAAAGTGTATCTTACCAAGCTCTCGGAGCTTGCTTCAGGTCATAAAGAGTTTTCTTCAGGTGATATACCTTATTCTCAACTTCGAACCCTGGAGGTTGCTCAACATACACCTCCTCGTTCAGTACACCATTCAGAAAAGCACTCTTCACATCCATTTGATACACTTTGAACTTCTTGAATGTTGCATATGCCAGAAACAACCTGATTGCTTCCAACCTTGCGACCGGAGCAAAGGTCTCATCATAGTCGATTCCTTCGGCCTGAGAGTAACCCTTTGCCACTAGTCTGACCTTATTCCTGACAACAACATTCTGCTCATCCCTCTTGTTCTTAAAGACCCACTTGGTGCCAATAACATGTTGACGCCTAGGTCTCTCAACTAACTCCCAAACCTGATTCTGGTCAAACTGATTGAGCTCATCCTGCATGGCCAAGATCCAGTTGGGGTAAGCAAGAGCTTCTTCTATGCTCTTAGGTTCCTGATCACTCAGGAAACAGTAAAACATAGCGCTCTCGCCAAAAGACAACCTTGTCCTGACCCCCTCATTGACATCACCAATGATGTCAGCCAATAAGTGATCAGCTAACCATGTCCTCCTGCTGACTGGAGCATTGGGAGCTGCTGATGTCCCCTCGCCTGATCCGGAAACATTAGTCTCGACAATAACAGGCAAAGAAGCGGAACGAGCAAAAATAGGGGATACTGAGTCATTTCCTGAGGGTTGTCCAATATCAGAGACATTGTTTCCCCCTACACTGTTGGACTCAGAAACTGTCTCAGGTGCAGAAGCATCATCACCGATAGTACGTACCTCAGGTTGAGTCTGTCCCTCCGTCTGAGACTCAACATTCTCTGAGGCTGGGGCTTGCTGAGGGTTGGCCTGAGGTCCATCCTGATCATCATTATCATCATCATCCCATCCCTTGGGAGCACTGACAAGTTTGATCTTGAATTCAGGATTCTTCAGGCTCAGTCTTGTCACCCTCTTGGTAACCCCCTCAGTGTCAGGACTCGGAACCTGTTTTCTACGCACTGATGCGGTCTCATCAAACATAGCATGAGGTGTTTCCTCCACACAAAGGGTCCGACAATTATACACCCTGAAAGCTTTACTGACTGAGGAGTATCCTAAGAATACTCCCTCATCAGATTTGCTATCAAAGTCTTTCAGCTGGTCTTTCCCATTGTTCAGGATGAAACACTTACACCCAAAAATATGGAAATAGGAGATGCGAGGCTTCCTCTTGTTCCAAGTTTCATAAGGTGTCTGATCATGTTGTTTGTTCAGCATATATCGGTTCTGAGTGTAGCAAGCAGTGTTGATTGCTTCAGCCCAGTACTTCTTGGCCAGTCCTGACTCAGCCAACATGGTCCGGGCAGCTTCCTTCAGGGTCCAGTTCCTTCTCTCAGGTACCCCATTCTGCTGAGGGGTCCTGGCTGCGGAAGTCTCATGAGAAATATCATGGTTAGTACAAAAGTCAGTTATAATAGAGTTGATAAACTCAGTTCCTCGATCTGATCGGATCCTGACTATGCTCTGACCCTGTTCAGTACTCAATTGCTTGAGTAACTCCGGAAGCTTGACCTGAGTCTCCTTCTTGTTCAGCAAGAAAATAACCCATGTGTACCTGGAATAATCATCAACAACAAGGGTATATTTCCTACCATTCATGCTGACAGGAGTAATCGGACCAAAGAGATCCATGTGCAGGAGCTGAAGCACTCTGTCAGTTGAGAATGCTTCTTTTTCCTTGAATGAAGCTTTGGTTTGCTTGCCTTCCTGGCATGCTCCGCACACGTGGTCTTTGCTAAAAACTTCATTAGGTAGACCCTCTACAAGAGAAAGTCGAGAGATTTTGTTAATAATCTTGAAGTTTAAGTGACTCAGGCGTTTATGCCAGATCCAACTGAGCTCAGAAGAGCTCTTAGCGACCAAACAAGTTTCAGGAGGGCTGCTCTTGAAGTCAGCAAAATAGACATTGCCCCTCCAGACACCTGTAATCAGAACCTGCAGTGTAGATTTGTCCTTCACAAGACACATGTTAGATGTAAATTCTACACTATATCCTCGGTCACAAAACTGACTGACCGAGACCAAGTTATGTCTCAGTCCCTCAACATATGATAGAGCCAATAACAAAGGTTCTAAATCCTCTGGTGAAACCCTTAGAGTTATCACCAAAGGTTACCTGCGGGCCATCCTGAGCTACATAATCCTAAAGGAGATCACGAGAACCGGTCATGTGCCTGGAACACCCTGAGTCCAAGTACCAATCCAGCTTCTGATCCTCCCTTCTCCTCTTGTAGCCCGCAGCCTCCTGAAAAGAATCAAGCCTCAGGTACCCATCTCGTATTGGGTCCTAGAGTGTCAGCCATACCCTTCGGGATCCAAATTTATTTAACAACTCTGCTAGCATCAGAAGTGTAAACCTGTCTCCCTGAAACATCAACATACACCGTTCTCTTCTTCCTTTATGCCTGGGAAATTGATGGTGTATGGGTGTCAGCCTGAGTCTCAGGAGCCCTGGATTGATCCCTGGGGGCGGGCCTCCTGTTCCTCCTTGGCCTGGGTGCATTGGGTTGACGTCTGTCCTGGGAAGGAGCAGCTCAACCCTGACCTCTAGGCACTTGAGGTCTGGCCTGAGTGTTTCCGGAGTCAGGTCTCCGTTGCCTTTCAGGGGCCATTTGGTTTGTCCTTCTCCCCTGAGGATTGGAACGCACCTGATGGGCCCTGTGCCCTGGCTGAGGTATCCGGACCTCAGTATTCCTCGGTCTTACCTGAGGCCTTCCCTGACCAGAGTTCCTTCTACCCTGAGCATTATGAGGCTGAGCTTGATACGTGCTCGGAGTAGAATTCTTTTCATCCTGAGAATTCCTTGGCTTAGCCTTGGAGTTCCCTTGATCCTTCTTCCTCGACTCAGGATGAGAAGCCTGGGCCTTTCCCTTAGGTTTTGGCCTAGATTCCTCAATCCTTTGCCTGACAGGTTCATGCACTTTCTCCTTCCCTTTGCCTTTATCCTGGCGAGCAACACTTGGGCTCTTGTCGTCAGTTAGGGCAGGGACAAACTTCTTCTGAGAGTAGCTCCCTGAAGCACCTCTTCTTTTCTTGCCCTTTGGGTCTTTTGAGGCATCATAGCCTAACCCAGCTTTAGCACCATCGGTCAGCTGAGAGAAACTTGTTAACTCATCAACCACTTGGGTAGATGTGTGTAACTTCTTCAGCTTATCCTCAAGGTGCCCATTTGTTTCTTTCAGGGCCTCAATTTTAGTGGTGTATTGAAGCACCAACTCTTCGTGAGCTTTCTCTTTTGAGATCAGCTCAAGATCCCAAGCAGTTTGCTCAGCACAAAGGCGAGCTTGCCACTCAGTTTCGAACATCACTCTCAAAGCGATTCACTCAATCATCAGTTGTTCCTGAGCGAGGAACAGATCAGTGTCACGAGTCTCAATCAGCGAGCTGATTACACCTTTCAGTCTTTCCACCTCCAGTGGAGCTTCATCATGCTTGTTCCGAGCATGAAGCAGCTCTTCCTGAAGATGTACTAATCTGAGGGCTTCCTCAGTATCTCTCACTCTGAGAGACTCAGTTAACCGATCATTTTCCCCACTCAGCTGTGCATTCACATCCACTGTGTGAGTATGAGTCTCCTGCAGCCTTGAGAAGTCAACCATCAATTGCTCTAGAGCGAGCTGAAGGTCGAGTTCTCCTGCTGAGTCTAAGCTAAGCTCAGGTGCGTGATCAGGAGAAGAGGCAGAAGAACATACCTCATCATCTGCCATCAGGCAGAGGTCATCATACTCCTCATCGGAGAAGAGTTCAGGGGACCGGCGTCCTGGGCCATATGAATCTGAGGAATCCTCAGCAAGCATAGCTCTCCAGTCTGATGCCCTGAGCTCTCTCTTGGCTCTCCTATCTTCTCGCTCACGAGCACTGAGCTCCGGACAATCATACTGATAATGTCCGGTCTTCTTGCAGTGGTAGCACAGATCTACATCAGAAGGAAACTTCTTGTCGGTGTACCTTTTATCTAATGACTCCCTCCGGCTCCCTGATGATCGTTCAGGTTTGGAGCTGGATCTTCTGGGCTCAGCGTCGTCTCTTCTCTTCTCATCTCTGCGCCGCTCAGGCTCATCACGATCTCTCCTGGAATCAGAACCCCACCTCTCTTCCCTCCGGGGGCTCGATATCCTGGGGCTGGAATACCTGTGATTACGACTGTCAGTATAAAACTTCTTACACCTGCCAAAATAAGAGTTCAGCTTCTCGAATCGTCGTGCCATCAGGCTGTATTCCAAGGCCAGCTCATCCTTGTTCATGTCCTTTAGAGACTTAGAGACAGATCCAGCCTCAGGCTCAGGAGTAGCTTTAAGAGCCAAACTCTTCTCCTTTTCATGTGTCTTCTCCTCACTAACTTCCTCACTGACAACACCTTTCTTTTTCCCCTTATCGAGGTCGAATTCAAGAGCCTTTAACTCTGAGAATAGGTGAGAGTGAGTAATGTTGGTGAGATCCTGAGTGTTCTTCAACAAGATCACTCATGTGTCCCATCTTTCAGGGAGACAATTCAGGATTTTAGATGACACCTCCCTCTTGGGAAACTCCTTCCCAAGGGTTGCTAGCTCGTTCATCATCTTAATGAACTGAGCTTCCATCTGATCGATGGACTCTCCCTCTAACATCCGGAAGGCCTCAAACTTCCTAATCGCAAGATCTCTCTTGTTCTCCTTGATCTTCTCTGATCCCTCACTCATCTCCCTAAAAGCATCCCAGATCTCCTTTGTCGTCCTTAGGTGCATGAGCCTGACCGAATTCTTATAAGAAACGGTGTGGAGTATAATGTTCTTAGCAACATTATCCAGCCCGATTTGCTTAATCTGACCAGGATTAAGCGCGAACCTCTCTACTTCTTCATCTCCGACGGCTGGAACAGGAACATTGCCAGCAATGGCATCTGATCATGGATGGAGTAGAGATGTGCGAGTACCCTGAATTTCCAATAGTCATAATTATTAATAGAGAATTCAGGAAGACTGCCTTCAAGGCGCTTAGAACCGGATGCCAGGAATGCAAGTTTTCAGAAACAGATTTGTTCAGTTGACCACCAAAAGTTTCTCCTCAGTAAAACTGAAAGTCCGCAGGGGCAGCAGGGACAAGTCAGTAGTGAGTCAGATAGGCTGAGTGTGAGTAATATGCTCGGAAGCTCAGTAGAGATAAGAATCCTACTGACCGCTCGGAAGCTAGTCAGTTGGGCTACTATCTCAGTAAGCTAGAGTGCGTGCGGAATGTGAGCACTTAGTTTCTACTCGTTTTAGTTTCTGAAAATGTTTTCTCTGAGTTTGCTTAGTAAGAGGTGGTTAAGGATGGTGCACAGTATTCAGATTCAAGATGATTGATTCAGCCTGAATATTAAAACGATGCAGTATGTTCCGTTTAATATGAATGACAATTATGATCCTGAACACTAAAGTAAATCAGCACACAAGGTTCTTTTTAACGTGGTTCGGAGATAACCAACTCCTACGTCCACGACCTGATTGAACAGAAAGCTATCCTCAAAACCCTGAAGATAGGTACTTGGGTTTTACGTGCCAAGGGACACGAATAGCCAACTTCCTCTCTTAGGAACTGACCCCTAGGCGTTTTACAAGTCTCGGTCCTTCTAACCAACCAATCTCACACCCTGAGTGGTTTGGTATTCTTGGTTTCCAACTAAGATAGCTCTAGCAGTACAAAACAATACTAAATATAAGAGCTATCGATCTAAGAAAAATACAGAGTGAATCCTACTACAACACTAGGGAAATTTAATTGCAGAGTGTTCTTCAAAGTATGCTTTGTGAGCTTGGATTCTTGAGAGTTTTCTCTTGGAAATTTCTCGTTAGCCTTGAATGGGTGCAAGGCTCTCCATATTTATAGGCAAGATTCAAAATAGATCCGTTGGAGGAGATCTACCCAAATCTTTCCTATTTTAGGGTGGTTGCAGGCTAGATGTACTATTGACCTAATCACCATGCTTAATCTGGCAATTTTGTCCCGCCGCCTGCAAACCTGAGACGCATTAAATGCCGCATTAACTGCTGCGCAGACTCCGTACATGTGTGTCGAAAGATCATTGGTTCTCCGTACAAATGGATAGTTGACCTTCTGACATTTGTCCTTCCTCGTACATTCAATACTCTGAGTCTCTTGTTAATAACTCAGCCTGAATGTTTGTCTTTATCGGAGTCTTACTGACATTCTCTTTGTCTCTTTGTCCCATAGCATAAATAACCTTTTTGCTTTGGACTTACATGGATCAGGTAAACTGAACCAATGCCTAAGTCAGGTCTTATGTGCATTCAGCACAGCCTGATAGGTTATTCAGCCCAGTATGTGTAACCTTTTTGCTTTGAACTTACATGAGTCAGATAAACTGACTCAAGGCCTAAGTCAGGTCTTATGAGCATTCAGCTCAGCCTGATAGGTTACACTTACTCTTCACTGACTAAGTTCTGTCCTGAGCATGCTTAGTGTACTCAGTAGAATCATCAGTTAATGGCGTTCCGGATGGTGTTCAGGATGGATCTTCAGACTTCGGTCTTCAGCTTTAGTTCAGGCAATCTTCAGCAAGACTAACTCTGACTTTCTTCAGGGCGAGTTGCCATTCAGACTTCAGTAAATTGGGTCGACTACAATCTCCTTCAGTCTTCAAAACGTTCCCCCTGAACTGAATCCCTAGCCTGACTATCCTGAACTAGACTATCCTGAACCACCGTAGTTAGGCAAATTCATCAGGGGTTTTGGGATCTAATCAAAATATTCAGATTGTCCCAACACATATCTTTAGAGTGTTCCAGTTTTTATCTGAGCTCATCGTATACATCCTAAGTTTAGAGAGTTTTTTCTAATCCTAGCTTAAAGACTTTAACATTGTAAGAAAAATCTCATCTATTTGGAAATACTCCAAAACTTAAACCTTACAGGAGAGTTAGTGGTTGAAGTAGGGTAGATGAAGGCAATCCTCAGAGGGATGTTAGTCTAGTCTAGATATAAAAAATTCTGCAAAGGGATGTAATCTCAGATGAGAGATCGTAAGATCAGTTCGTGCATCTTGGCATCATAAAAATAAATTAATTCCGAGATGAATGAATTCTACTAGTCACTCAAGATAGTGGATGTAGGAGCCTTTGAATCACTTTACATCCATGTGCTCTTTATTTGTTTATATTTATGCGTCAATGTATCGTATAAAAAAAATGTAACAAGCTCCCGAAATATTTCTGGGGACCATCAATGAACTTTTAAAATAAAACCAAGACGATTTAACGTATTAAAAACATCCAACCATAAACAACTTAAAAAATGGTTCACACACAATTGATCACCTATAAAAAAAAAAAAAATTGAGCATTACTCTTACACTAAATTGGTTATTCATTGGTACCACCTAACAATTAAATTTTCCTTACTTTTTTTATAATAGAAATACCATTGCTTATCATTTATCTAACCAGAAAAAAAGACTTAGGTATGACCATAGAATTTAATTTACCAGCAACATTTGAACCTAAAAAGATCTAATTCTAGCCAATAAACATTCTAGCCAATAAACACATGTGTATGTTTATTTACTAGAATATATATCTCCATAGCAATTAATCACTGTCATTCGCCATTAAGATCAAAACAATTTAGGGGGCGCTTGGTATGGAAATCCTTCAATGGTAATGGGAATTGAGATATAATTGTAATAATTATAGTAGCAAATTAGAACAAATGAGATACATAACATTATTTTTCCTCCTAAATAAGGTAATCAACACCCCCATTTGATTACCCCTCTTCACCTTGTAATCATCCTCCTCAATCAATCCCTAATATCACAACCAACATCTTTCTTTTTTGTCCACTTTTTCCTAAATTGGAGCACAACACTATTGATATAACCACCATAAATACAAACACACATTCAACATATGTAGGGCAGAAAAGGAAAATGAAATTTCATTCCCATTACCATTGAAGAATTTGAAACAAGCGTCCGCTTAATAATTACAAGTTTAATGTTACAATTGAAAATTATCATTTTCACGAATTGAGTAATTGATCAAATTAAACAACTCACTAAATAATATAATCAAATACAGAATATACGTAAATAATGTAGAGTGAACGAGTATATAAATAAATTAAATCTCATATCATGTAGAACCAATTTTTCAATCATCTATGACTAGAATAAAAAGTGTGTATTATTCTCTTCTCTCTCAAAGTGTAGAGAGAGAATAGAGAAGAAAAAATAGATTGAACTTTAAAATATGAACTTGAATTATGAAAGATGTTTTAGGAAATAATTCTTGCGTCTAATATCCCTTCTCATCTAATATATTGTCACAAATTCTAGTATTCACCATATGCATGAGATGCACTTGAATTTTTAAGCTCAATTTTAATTTTTAAAAAATGCATAGTACACTCCGAACTGTGTTTTATTCAATTGGGGTATTACCGGTGATTTTTAAAGTATTACTGATTACTTCTTAGGTATCACTAATTGGGGTAACTTTTTCAAAATTTAAGTGCATAGCAAAATCACAAATACACTATTATAATTTCTGGTAGTTAGTTACAAGAAGTTAAGAAAAACTAATCTAAAATTTTATTAAAAAAGATATTTAGAATAAAAGATAACTAACTATTTAATTAAATGTTAGATAAATTTTAAAAATATAAGACTCCAAAAATATTTGGAAAGATATATTTGAATCTTGGAATAGATGTTTGAGCGTCAGTTTTCAGAATTCCTGTCTGGACCTTAGGTGTCCACACGCCTTATGTAAAAACATATTTTTGTTCTTTCTTCTTTAGAGACTTCAATTGCATTTCTTAAAAAATATTCAAATTGGTCTCGGCTATCAATTGAATCCTTACTGAACCTAGAAAATATAAAATTTGATTAAAACACACACTTAGGGATTAATTGACACTTAAAATATAATAAAAAATACGACTATAATTATTTACTTTATGAAATCTATCATTTTTCAATTTTGAAATATTTGTGTAGCTGATTTGTTTGCCCCACTTTCTTATTAGTCTTGGGGAGTATAGGTTATGAATAAGAATAGCCTGAATTTTTTTCGTTCATTTGACTTTTTAAATTGTAAGATTGACTTTTTAATTTATTATTAAGTATAGACAAAAATTTATATAGAAATTTCTACGGTAGAAATTTCCAAAAATAGAATTAAAAAAATAATGCACTCACACGTCCTCCCCCACCCTATCCACACGCATCTGCACCAGGATTAATTCATGAATTGTTAACCCAACACCCCCACCCACCCAGGATTAATTCATGAATTGTTAACCACTTAACCCAACACCCCCGTGAGATGATTTCTATGGAGCCAATAAACGGATGCTTAGGCACAAGCCCAAGTCCAACTACTTATTATAAATTTTAAAAATATTAAATAATATTATATAATAAATTAAAAATTTATTTTTAATTTATGTTAATATAATAACACATTTATTCATGTAGTAACACATATTTTCTCATTTAGTAACATAAACAGGAGAACAAATATATGTTACTATTAGAACATATGTGTGTTACTATTTTATAATATATTGTTATTGTACACATCTTTATTTATTTTTATAGAATAAATAATTTTTCACATAATACAAAAGAAAAATGTGTGTTACTTTAAGAATAAATATTGATTATTCACAAATATTTATTTATTTTTATAGAAATAATTATTTTTTTAATATAATAACATATATATTACATGAAACAATATACCTAGATTTTAAGGGATGATGAATAAATTAAGAAACACATATTTATTATCATAAAAACATTTTTTCTCATATAGTAACACATATTTGACTATATAGTAATATAAATTGGAGAGCAAATGTGTGTTACTATTAGAGCAAATGTATGTTACTATCTTATAAAATATTGTTATTTTACATATATTCACTTATTTTTATAGAATAAATAATTTTTTACATAATGTGTGTTACTACAAAAACAAATATTGATTATTCACAATTTTTTTTGTTTTATATAATTTTTTTTTTCTTCATATAATAACATATGTATTACATGAAACAATATAACTAGATTTAAAGGGATGATGAATAAATTAAGGAACACATATTCATTTTGATAAAAATATATTTTGCCCTATAGTAACATACATTTGCTCATATAGTAACACAAAAAGGGAGACAAGTGTGTGTTACTATTAGATCAAATGTGTGTTATTATCTTATAAAATGTTGTTATTTTACATATATTCATTTATTTTTATAGAATAAATAATTTTTCACATAATATGGTGTTACTATAAGAACAAATGTTTATTATTCACAAATATTTATTTATTTTATATAAATAATAATTATTTTTCATATAATAACATATGTATTACATGAAACAATATACCTAGATTTAAAGGGATGATGAATTAATTAAGGAACACATATTCATTTTGATAAAAATATATTTTACTCATATAGTAACACACATTTGCTTATATAGTAACATAAACTGGAGAGCAAATGTGTGTTACTATTAGAGCAAATGTGTGTTACTATCTTATAAAATGTTGTTATTTTACATATATTCATTTATTTTTATAGAATAATAATATTTCACACAATGCAAGACCAAAATGTGTGTTACTATATGAACAAATATTAATTATTCACAAATAATATTTATTTTTATATAAATAATTATTTTTTTCATATAATAGCATATGTATTACATGAAACAATGTACCTACATTTAAATGGATGATGAATAAATTGAAAAACACATATTTATTCTCATAAAAATATATTTTGTCATTATAGTAACACACATTTGTCCATATGGTAACACAAATTGGGTAGATAAATATATATTACTATAAGAGTACATGTGTGTTACTGTAAGATTAAATGTGTGTTACTATATGTATAAATATTTATTTGTAATATAATATCAAATGTATATTTAATTTATATAATAATTATAAAAATTAAAATAAACTTAAAAAAATAAACCTATTTGCAGAAAATTAAAATAATGAATGGAATTGGGAGTGGTGGGGGTTAGGGTAGGGGAAGGGTAACGTGTTTGTTGATTTGGGGAGGGGGAGGGTGGGGAGAGATGTCTGGGGGAAGTTAATTAGCATGTAACCGACATTGGCGTGAGTTTGGGAAACCTCCAGTGCGCGTGGGCATCTTTCTCTCTCTTTTCTATATTTAGTAATTTCTACGGTAGAAATTTCTACACAAGTGTTGCTCTTAAGTATAACGAGAGTATTGTGTGAGGTGGACCTATATTTAAACTACTAGTTGCATACCACGTGCTTTGTGTTGTGGCATGAATATTCCGTACTTATTGGGCCCACCCAACTCAGGTCCAAGAAAGCTCCTTCAATCTCTGGTCCAACAAGCCCAAATGAAGGTAAGTTGACAAGCTTAAGGACACATTGAGTATCAGATGAACCAGAATCAAGGCCGTCAGGCGGTCCTGAAGGAAAGAGTAGTGATCCTGAGAAAGACTCACAATCAACGACAAGATCGTTAGAAAACAAGGTCAGACAAACCATCAACGGCGCAAGAGACATGATGATTAGGGTCATAATTGTATCTTTTTGCATCCATTTCTCTATGGTTTTGATGTGCTTATATTCATATTTGACCCTAAAATACTGTACTTTGTGTATTTAACCCTTTTTGGCTAGAAAGTTGTGTTTTGTAATGAAAATGAGCAAAACCGGCAGAAGACGAGCAACTTTGTAAAATTTCAGAAATTGTGACTTGATCCAATGAAGGAAAATGATTTACCATGTCGAAGAGTTCGAAGAGAGGATCGCAACGGAAAAAGAATCGAGTCAATCGGAGCTCTAGAACTTAAGATATGAAGGAAACGAGGAAGTCGAGGATCGATCGAATATGGCAAGCTTGGATCGTGTGACCACAAGCTAGGGTTCGTGCGATGACCAGCGTGGGTTCGTGCGAAACTTCTCTGGATCGTGCAATGACCATATAAAGTATCATCATATGAAAATTGACCTCCTTTCCTTAATCTTCTTGTTATTAGGCCAATGCATGCTAGATGTTTAATGAAATTCCTAAAATAATAAGAATTATTCTTAGAGAATAGGCACAACAATAGGAGCTTTCATGTGTATCTAGGGAAACCTTTCCATGTTTAAGAGGCTTTGTCTAATTGATTGTCCAATACCTTATAGCATGATTAAGTGAGACAACACTATGTGAAACATAGGATAGTACACTAATGCATATTCTCTCCACTTGCTCACTTTACACAAAAGTGATAGGTAGTTTGCTTTCTTGACAAGCTAGTAGACATGGAAACCTTTGCCACTTTGATTGCTTTGTTTGAGTTTCGAATTTAAACAACAATCACACCTTACAATCTCCCATCTCCCTATGTTCGATAAATAAACTTGGTCATCTTGCCACGACGATAATGATCACGTGCACTTGCGTGTAGACACCATTTTGGGCAAACAAGTTTTTGGCGCCATTGCCGGGGAGACAGCTAGTTGTTGGGTTGTTTGTTGTTTCTTTTTATTTTTCGATTGTTGATATTATTTTGTGAGAGTATTGATACTTGTCTCTTTGTAGGTACATGCACACAAGGAGTCAAGGGGGAGACCTATTACCCTTTGATTTAGACCTTGAGACAAGCCTACGAAGGAGAAGACGAGAAGCTAGAGCTAATCAAGAGAATATGGAGAACAACATGAATGAAGCTAGAGATGAAGAGCCATTGAGAAAACAAGTGCATCCTGGTGATGAGCACTTAGCTCAAAGAGATGTTCCTCAACCCCAACCACAACCTATACCACATCCATACCAACCTTACCCACCACAAAATCAACCTCTAGACCACCACTATCCACCACAATTTCCTAACTATCCCAATTACCATATAAATTAACCTTACTATCCACCACCACTTCATAACTGCCCATATTATCCATATCCACCACCACCTCATAACTGCCCATATTATCCATATCTACCACCACCACAAAATCCTAGACCACAAATCGTTCATCCACCTCAAAACCTAAACAATGAACCACTACTTCGTGATTACTTTGAGCCAAGGGTGAATGAATACTTTGATGGTATTTAAAGGCCACCAATTGATGCAGAGAAGTTCGAGTTAAACACTAATCTTTTGAAATTGTTGAAACAGTTACCTTTTAAGGGATCAAGCGATAGAGAGGATCCGAATGCTCATCCTAGTAACTTTATGGAAATCTGCGATACTATCAAGTACAAGGGCTTCGTTTCTTCACCTTTACCTTGAAGGGGAGAGCCAAATTATGGATACAATCGATGAACCCCAAGGCTGCAACGTGGGAGGAGTTGAGCTCGCAATTTCTAAAGAAATTCTACCCTCTGTAAAAAATGCTCAAGGCAAGGGAAGAAATCAAGAACTTTCGTCAAAAGGCAAGAGAAACTATCTCTAGTGCTTGGGAAAGATATCAAGCCTTACTTTTGGATTGTCCACAATATGGTTTGAGAGAGGAGGATATACTTTTGACGTTTACTATTGGATTACATGAAGGAGATAAGAATTATTTGAATTCTTACGCCGGGGGTTGGTTTGGACGAGAACGGTTCACGAAGTGAATGAGATCATTGAAAACATAGCAGCAAATGATGCTTTTCAACGATTAGCGAGTGGAGAAAAGGGCGACCGAGTCTCTCTACTTGAGGAAAACATGAAGAACATGATGCTCATGGTCTATGGAGGACAAAATCGAAGTCAAGCCCCTACTCCGATGCAAGTATATGTGGTTGAAAGTGTTCCTTCTCCTACACCTTCTACTCAAGAGGAGGTGAGTTATATGGGGCGACCCTAATACAATAACTCATTTCCTAGCAATCAAAGGCCTTATATTGCTCCGCCATTTCGACAACAAGGGTGTCCTTATCCTAATCAAAGCAATCCGCCCTACAACCCTAATAGGAGGCACAAAAACTTTTCATACTCAAATCCCAAGGGAGTAATCCAATTGCCTCCCAAGATTGATCCGGGGTCAAAGCCACCGAATAATGAAGGTAGGGGAAGCATGGATGACACTTTCGCACTAATCTTAAAATAAATGGAGGACATGAGAGTGGAAATTGGAAGGCTAAATAATGAGACGAATAAAAAGTTTGATGATTTGTACAATTCGCAAGGAAATCAAATCAAGAGCCCAGAATTTCAAATGGGACAACTTGTTTTTTCTTTAAGCCCACAAGTCAACAAAGGTATGTTCCCTTCGACCATGGAAATAAATCCTATAGAGCATTGTAATTCCATTATGTGTGTGGATGTTTCGAAGGAGATGGTAGGGAATTGTACCTTGAAAATGTTTCATGATGAGCTAGTTGAGGAAGCAAGTTGTAGTGAGAAAGTCAATTTGGTGAAGGGTGATGACAAAAGTTTGGGGGTATTTTCGAGGTTGAAGAAAAAATGAGAAAATGAAAGGGAAAGTGAAGATAGGGGGTGAGGAAAGAATGGAGGAAGATGGGTTAGTGATAGGGAAAGAAAAGGTGGAAATTTCGAAGGGAGTCAAAGGCAAGCTTGATGAGAGGCTTAAGAAGTTTCTTGACTTGTTTACAAAGATGTATGCTAACATGCCTTTCAAAGAGGCATTTGAGAAAATGCCGACATACAGAAGATTTTTGAAGGACCTTATGTCTAAGAAGAGGAAGAATGAGCCCGAGATTGTCAAACTTACTCATGAGAGTAGTGAGCTTATTAGGAAGCATCTTCCTAAGAAACTCAAAGATCCGGGAAGCTTCACTTTGGATTGTCACATTGAAGGAAGTAAGACGATCAAAGCTTTATGCGATTTAGGGGCATGTGTAAATGTTATGCCGTTATCAATTGCTAAAAGGCTTGGTTTGAAGGATATGAAGCCCATGATTAGTAAACTTCATATGGCGGTCAATTCAAAGGTTCAACCTAGAGGCATTGTGGAAGATATGGTAGTTCGAATCAGTAAGTTCTTGTATCCGGTTGATTTTGTGATTTTGGATGTAGAAGAGGATAAGCATACTCCTCTAATTCTTGGGAGACCCTTCCTAGCGACGTTGGATGCATTGATTAATATCCAAAAGGGAGAGGTTACCTTGAGGATGAATAATGCGAGAAATACTTTCTCCATTTATAATTCTTCAATGAGTTTCCCAAGAGATAAGTTTGAAAATGTAATTAGGTGTACGAAAATGCTATGATTTTCAAAGAGAAGACAAAGAGATGGCATGATGCTAACATAAAAGAGAAGTCCTTTAAGGTGCTTGATCAAATACTTTTGTTTAACTCAAGACTCAAGTTATTCCCCGGAAAGTTGAAATCAAAGTGGAGCGGACCTTTTACAATATCTAATTGCTTCGCAAGTGGATGGTACGAGCTCATGAACGAATAAGGGGGAACTCTTTTATGCAAATGGGCATCGTTTGAAGCTTTACCATAATTCAATGCTAAAGGAAATGACAAACTATTTGAGACTATGTGATGTTGAGTCGCCTTGATTTGAGCTTAAGAGTCGTCCGGCTAGGGGACGTTAAATCAAAGCGCTAGATAGGAGGCAACCCATCCTTTTTGTTTATTGTATAGCTTGTATTGCTTTTAGATTGATTGATTGGTGTTTTTGACTTTGTAGGTGCTAATGGTCCAAGGGATGCTCTCACTATATCATTGTTCCAAGGGGTGAGGTATTGTATACTATCTCTTTGTGAAGTACTTAGCCTAGCCAAGTTTGGGGGTGCTATCTCTTGGTATTTGCTTAGTTGTGTGTTTTTTGTTTACTTAGTTGATGATGGAATGATCTTTGATTATGATGTTGCTTATGAGTTTTGTGCTTTAATTTTTGCATTGCATGATCTTTTCTTCACTCTTTGTCAAACTTTTTAGACCCTTGGTCCAAAAAAGTTTGGGGGGGGGGGTTTGTTCGTTTGTTAAATGTTATTGCAATGCTATGCTTTTGATGATTTCTAGTGGTTTCTTATGTCTTGTGACCATATGCTTATATGATGACTTGTTTTGCTCGTTGATGATTGCCTTATTGTTGCTAGTTTAGAGTAGTGTGGCATGAGATATGTTTATGATTGTGTGGATGAGTTGATAGTCATGATTAGATGTAGTGGATTTATCATTTGATTCATGTCTTGTCTAGTTTGCTATGGATTCTGTGATTCTTGATACTTTGATGATTTGAGCATTTTGATATGATATGAGTCTTGATCACCTTATCCCGTGAGTTTTGAGCCTATTATGCCCGTTTTAATCTTGAACGGATGATATTCTTTTATGTGAGTTCCAAACACATACATGTTACTCTAGAACTTGGCTTTGGTCTTATTTGAGACTACACTAGACATTGAGTTCACATGATATGATTTGAGGCATTTATTTGATTTATATTGAACTACTTTGCCATATGAGCCTACCATTGATATTATGATCAATTGTTTAACATATTGTGCCTATAGACCTTTCTTTGGCTAACCACACTTTAAGCCATTTTTCTTCTTTTATGGAGCTCTCTTTTCCTTATGATTAGTAGAGTGAAAAGAAGGAAGGAAGATTGGTGATATGATGAAGAACTTGGTAGCCAAGGTGGAAAGAAATTCAAGTATGCATGGATTGATGTGAAAAGAAGGTTCAAAGGCAAGTGCTAGCAAAGCATAAGAAAAGGTTGACTTTTTACAAAAAATTGGTCAAGTTGACTTGTGTTGTGAGTATGATCACAACTTGTCAAAAAGAGAAGAATGATCTTTGAAAGTGTGATTTTGAAGAGCATGTAGAGTATTTGCAACATTGCATGAAGATATGATTTCTACTTTGATTCCTTCTATGCTTTACATATCATACTTAGTCACTTTATCCATATCTATCCTTCCCTACCAAAGAGCCAACACTACAACCTTTTGAAAGTCCTCATTGATGTGTGAATGATTTGTCATTTAAAGTGGTAGAGAATGTAGATTTGAGCCAAGCTTATGGTAGTACGTGTATGTGGTGTGACGTATGATAGAGCCTATACACTAGAGGGTTGAGCTATACACTTCTCATGTCAGGATCATGACTCATTGATTTGATATCTTGCTTGTTGATTAATTGTTGATTGTTGATTAGATGAGATTACATGCTAAATTTGCTTGATATTGATTGATGATTCCTTGTCATTTGATCTTGTTCTTGATGCTTCATTGATACAATTATTCCCCTATCTTATCGCTTCGTTGCTCGAGGCCGAGCAACAATCTAGTTTGGGGGTGTGATTAGGGTCATAATTGAATCTTCTTGCATCCATTTCTCTATGGTTTTGATGTGCTTATATTCATATTTGACCCTAAAATGCTATACTTTGTGTATTTAACCTTTTTTGGCTAGAAAGTTGTGTTTTGTAGTGAAAACGACAAAACCGGCAAAAGACGAGCAAGTTTGTAAATTCGGAAATTGTGAGTTGATCTAATGAAGCCAAATGATATACCATGTCGAAGAGTTCGAAGAGTGGGTCACAACGGAAAAAGAATCGAATCAATTGAGGCTCTATAACTCAAGATATGAAGGAAAGGAGGAAGTCATGGATCGATCGAATAGGGCAAGCTTGGATCGTGTGACCACAAGCTAGGGTTCGTGCGATGACCAGCGTGGGTTCATGCAAAACTTCTCTTGATCGTGTGGCTAACGCTCGAACGCACGCTCGCACGATCCCGGTTCGTGTGGCCACCAGTTAGGGATCGCGCGTGGACCTAGATTTGCACAAATTTGAGGGCTGTTTCATCTTTTCGAGCATTTAATGAGGTACATAATGGTCCAAGCCTAAGGGGTACTATATATACTTCATGTTTCAGATTTATTAGAGCATTCTCTACATTCCACACATCATCCAACTCTCTCTCTAGAATCTTAGAAGTTAGAGGTAGTTACTAGTTGGATTTATTAGATTTCTTCTTACGATTTCTTTGATAACTTTCGATCTACCGTTCGGATCATCGATCCATTTGTTCCTGCACTCTCGTCTCAACTAGGGCTACGTTTCTACCTATTGAATTTCATTTTCCATTGACGGATCAATTTCTAGCTTTCTAAGGTAGTGAGTATCTTTACACCTTCTATTGCAATAAGTAAGATTTTGTATTTTCAATTCAATTTCAGCTTTATGATGATCATAGTTAGTTCAATTGCTCATTTGTTTTCCTGATTAGCCATCGGCTAATACCTTCATGTGTTATTGTATGATTCCTATGGAGTAATGTGGTGTTAATGTTGATCTTATGAATGCTATGAGATGTTGAATGATCAATTCTCTAAATTGATGATTTGTATGAATGTTTAACATGTGTAAATGATTAATTGGGCCATTAGGGAAGTAGCATCATATGAGAATTGACCTTATCTTCTTGTTATTAGGCCAATGCATGCTAGGTGTTTGATGAAATTCCTAAGATAATGAGAATTTTTCTTAGAGAATTGGCAGAACAATAGGAGCTTTCATGTGTATCTAGGGAAACCTTTCCATGTTTAAGATGCTTTGCCTAATTGATTGTCCAATACCTTATAGCATGATTAAGTGAGACAACACCATGTGAAACATAGGATAGTACAGTAATGCATACTCTCTCCACTTGCTCACTTTGCACAAAAGTGATAGGTAGTTTGCTTTTTTGACAAGCTAGTAGACGTAGAAACCTTTGCCACTTTTATTGCTTTTTTTGAGCTTCGAATTTGAACAACGATCACACTTTACAATCTCCCATCTCCCTGTGTTCGATAAATAAACTGGGTCATCTTGCCACGATGATAACGATCACGTACGCTTGCGTGTAGACACCATTTTGGGCAAACACCTGACCTGAGCAGTTAAATTGTCCTAAGGAAACAAGATTCTACTCGGATCCCGGATCTCCACTCTGATTTAGTTACCATAATGGGTAAGACCATTGTCCCTATATTTAAAGGAAGAAGTTATACATGGAAAATTTTCTTGCCACCCACGATCTTGAGGCCATGACCTAATGTGGGCACAAATAAATACGTGACATTTAAACACATGTACATTTTAGGGTTTAGTTTTAACCATTATAAAATAGGTCCTCACACTAGAGAAGGAGGGGCCGCTATTGTTATTCTTTTGTACTTACAACATACTTTTGCTTACAATATATACAACACGAAGTACATTGAAGTCCTAGCCAAAACACAAGGAGCTCGGAAAATCGATGAGTTATTTAAATTTAATTACAAGTATTATCGTTCCTAAAG
This sequence comes from Prunella vulgaris, assembly GCA_026898435.1. Taxonomy (NCBI): domain Eukaryota; kingdom Viridiplantae; phylum Streptophyta; class Magnoliopsida; order Lamiales; family Lamiaceae; genus Prunella; species Prunella vulgaris. The sequence continues at coordinate 136,612 of JAPKLY010000647.1, read as the reverse complement.
GCCCACTAAAAAATCTAGAAACAAATAATTGGCGCAGTCTGGGGGAAACAACCTAGAAAATCCCACTATTCTCAAGTTAATCAATCAACTTTTCCACCTGAAGACGTACCCCATGTGCCACCTCCTGCTCAGGTTCTGAAGGTGGGCTGACTTGGAAGCACCCTAGGCGGACTTTAATACTCCTGAGGCTATCCCGATGGAGGAGCACGCCCAAAACTCCCCTAAGAGCCGTTCCAAAGCTTAGACCCATTTCGTTTCAAGACTTTGAGTCGCCGAAATAGGTGGACGCATTTATCTACTAACTCAAGAGGAAGAAGTGAGAGATGATATGTGTGGGGCCCTCCGTCTCTTTCCACTAAGGAGATATGGCCTCCCTAATGGATAAATTGCCGATAGGGGTAATAGCCTATTAAATATCAATCCAGTGACAGTCAGGCTCGCTCTGTCTTCCAGCATCTCGGATCAGGCTACATGAGACCACCCTCATGGTAAAAAGAAATGGAGATGATGGATGAATGTTCTATCCTCGTCTTTATGACAATATCTTTAAAATACCCCACTATGAGGAACTCCTCTCAAAATACTAAGTCTTTATGTGCAACCTGAAAACTAAGTCAGGCACGATTTGGCATCTTACCCCAAATACGCATTTGAAGATCTCATTGCTCACGTGATGGAGCACTCGGCAGCACCCAGCAGCCCCAACAACATCCTCCTAACCCTGCAAAAGAGACTCAACGAGATCGAAGTGAAGGTGGAAGCCAGTGGGGCTTACCTTAAATGGGTAAGCACTGACAATAAACATTTGTCCATTGAACTCGAAGCCTTCCCCGTATAGCCAAATATTACTCCTTTCTAGGAACCTCTGTATGATGGAAAGATGGATCCTGAAACTTACCTCTCAAAGTACAGGATATATATGTCGGGGCGAGCATCATCGAGGCCACAAAGTATAAACAGCTCCCCCCGACTTTGGGAGAATTGACTCATGAATGGTACATGAACCTACCATTGCAGTCAATTCACAGTTTATATGAGCTTGGATAGAAATCCATATCTTATTTTGCGGCTAAGATCTACAGACCTGAGAGTTGCCATCGGTTAATGAGAGTGTGCCAACTAGAGGTGTTAAATGGGTCGGGTCGGGCCGGGCCGAACCGGTACCGATCCACCGGGCCATTATGTATTTTAGGGCCGGGTCGTGCCCGACCTGGTTCCTATCGGGCCACTTATTTTGAAGTCGGTCCTGCCCAAATCGGCCCAATTTTTTAAATTTTTTTAATTTTTTTTAATTTTTAATATATATCACCATTACGTTTAATTTCTGTATATATATATATATATCTATTGGGACAATCTGAGTGTTTTGATTGGATCCCAAAACCCCTGATGATTTGCTTAAGTACAGTTGTTCATGATTGTCTAGTTCAGGATAGTCAGGTTAGGGATTCAGTTCAGGGGGAACGTGTTGAAGACTGAAGAATATTGGAGTCGACCCAATTATCTTAAGTCTGAAGTGCAATTCATCCTGAAGAAGGTCAGAGTCAGTCTTGTTGAAGATTGCCTGAACTGAAGCTGAAGACCGAAGCTTGAAGATCCAATCCTGAAGACAATCCGGAGTTCCATTGACTGATGTTTCTACTGAGTACACTAATCATGCTCAGGACAGAACTTAGTCAGTGAAGAGTAAGTGTAACCTATCAGGCGGAGCTGAATGCTCGTAAGACTTGACTTAGGCCTTGGGTCAGTTTATCTGACTCATGTAAGTCCAAAAGCAAAAAGGTTACACATACTGGGCTGAATAACCTATCAGGCAGAGCTGAATGCTCGTAAGACCTGACTTAGGCATTGGTTCAGTTTACCTGATCCATGTAAGTCCAAAGCAAAAAGGTTATTTATGCTATGGGACAAAGAGACAAAGAGAATGTCAGTAAAACTCCGATAAAGACAAACATTCAGGCTAAGTTATTAACAAGAGACTCAGAGTATTGAATGTACGAGGAAAGGACAAGTGTCAGATGGTCAACTAGCCGTTTGTACGGAGAGCCAATGATCTTTTGACACGCATCTACGGAGTCTGCGCAGCAGTTAATGTGGCATTTAATGCGTCTCACAGTTGCAGGCGGCGGGACAAAGATTGCCAAAGTAAGCATGGCAATTAGGTCAACAGTACATCTAGCCTGCAACCACCCTAAAATAGGTTTGGGTAGATCTCCTCCAACGGATCTATTTTGAATCTTGCCTATAAATACAGAGAGCCTTGCACCCATTAAAGGCTAACGGAAAATTTCCAAGCGAAAGCTCTCAAGAATTCAAGCACTCAAAGCATACTTTGAACAACACTCTGCAATTAAATTTTTCTAGTGTTGTAGTAGGATTCACTCTGTATTTGCTTAGTTTGATAGCTCTAATCTTTATCACTGCTTTGTATTGCTAGGGTTATCCTTAGTTGGAAACCAAGAATACCAAACCACTCAGGGTGTGAGATTGGTTGGTTAGAAGGACTGGGACTTGTAAAACCACTCAGGGGTCAGTTCCTAAGAGAAGAAGTTGGTTATTCGTGTCCCTTGGCACGTAAAAACTAAGTACCTATCCTCAGGGTTTTGAGGATAGCTTCCTGTTAAATCAGGTCGTGGACGTAGGAGTTGGTTATCTCCGAACCACGTTAAAAAAACCCTTGTGTTCTGATTTACATTCTTGCTCAGGATCATAATTGTCATTCAAATTAAACTGAGCATACTGCATTGTTTTGATATTCAGGCTGAATCAATCATCCTGAGTCTTAATATTGTGCACCAGCCTTAACCACTAATTTACTAAGCAAACTCAGAGAAAATGTTTTCAGAAACTAAAACGAGTAGAAACTAAGGGCTCACATTCCGCACGTACTCTAGCTTACTGAGATAGTAGTCCAACTGACTTGCCTCGAGTAGTCACTAGGTTTGTTATCTCTACTGAGCTTCTGAGCAAATTACTCACACTCAGCCTATGTGACTCCATTACTGACTTGTCCCTGCTACCCTTGCGGACTATCAGTTTTGCTGAGTGTCATCAGGATCTTCCTGACTGAGCGTATTAGAGCATTTTTCTGAGTATTCAGAAAAATCTGACCTCAGTGTATTCCCCCCATACACTGATTATACTCATTTCGGGACCAACAAGTGGTATCAGAGCAGTGGTTCAAAAGACCACTAACTTTGTTTACCAACAGTTTCTGAGGAGAAACTTTTGGTGGTCAACTGAACTGATCTTGTTTCTGAAAACTTGCATTCTGTGGCATCAGGTTCTAAGCGGCTTGAGGGCAATCTTCCTGAGTTCTCTATTGACAATTATGACTATTGGAAATTCAGGGTTCTGGCAGATCTCTACTCCATCCATGATCAGATGCCCCAGGTGATTGAGCATGGTCCTATCAGATTTATGAGGAATCTTCAGACCACCTGGCCTATAGCTGGCAATGTCCCTATTCTGGTTACCGGAGATGAGCCTGTAGAGAGGTCCGTGCTTACTGCTGATCAGATTAAGCGAATTGGACTGGATAATGGTTCGAAGAACATTATACTCCACACTGTTTCTTACAAGAACTCGGTTAGGCTCATGCATCTGACAACTGCGAAGGAGATCTGGGATGCCCTGAAGGAGATGAGCGAGGGCTCAGAGAAGATCAAGGAGAATAAGCGGGATTTGGTCATCAGAAAGTTTGATGCCTTTAAAATGCTAGATGGAGAGTCCATTGATCAGATGGAAGCTCGGTTCATTAAGATGATGAACGAGCTAGCAACCCTTGGGAAGGACTTTCCCAAGTGGGAGGTGTCATCTAAAATCCTGACTTCAGCTCGCCCTAGAGCAATTGATGGTTGACTTCTCAAGGCTGCAGGAGACTCATACTCACACAGTGGATGTGAATGCACAACTGAGTGGGGAGAATGATCGGTTAACTGAGTCTGTCAGGATGAGAGATACTGAGGAAGCCCTCAGACTAGTAAATCTTAAGGAAGAGTTACTTCATGCTCGGAATAAGCATGATGAAACTCCACTGGAGGTTGAAAGACTGAAAGGTGTAATTAGCTCACAGATTGAGACTCGTGACACTGATATGTTCCTCGCTCAGGAACAGCTGATGATTAAGCGAATTACTCTGAGAGTGATGTTCGAAACTGAGTGGCAAACTCGCCTTTGTGCTGAGCAAACTTCTAGGGATCTTGAGCTGATCTCAAAGGAGAATGCTCATGAAAAACTGGTGCTTCAATACACCACTGAGATTGAGGCCCTGAAAAAGAAAAATGGGCACCTTGAGGAAAAGCTGAAGAAGTTACACACATCTACCCAAGTGGTTGATGAGTTGACAATTTTCTCTCAGCTGACCGATGGTGCTAAAGCTGAGTTAGGCAATGATGCCTCAAAAGACCCAAACGACAAGAAGAAGAGATGTGCTTCAGGGAGCAACTCTTAGAAGAAGTTTGTCCCTGCCCAAACTGATGACAAGAGCCCTAGTGTTGCTCATCAGGATAAAGGCACAGGGAAGGAGAAAGTGCCTGCTGAACATGTCAGGCAAAGTACTGAGGAACCCAGGCCAAAACCCAAGGGAAAGGCCAAGCCTACTCATCCTGAGCCGAGGAAGGAGGACCAAGGGAACTCCAAGGCTCAGCCTAGGAACCCTCAGGCTGGAAAGAATTCTGCCCCCAGCACTTCTCAGGCTCAGCCTCAGAATGCTCAGGGTAGAAGAAACTCTGGTCAGAGGAAACCTCAGGCAAGGCCAAGGACTACTAAGGTCCAGACACCTCAGGCAGGGCACAGGGCCCATCAGGAGCGTCCCAATCCTCAGAGGAGAAGGACAAACCAAATGGCCCCTGAAAGGCAACGGAGACCTGACTCCGATAACACTCAGGCCAGACCTCAAGTGCCTAGAGGTCAGGCCCGAGCTGCTCCTTCTCAGGACAGACCTTAGCCCAATGCACCCAGGCCAAGGAGGAACAGGAGGCCCGCCCCCAGGAATCAATCCAGGGCTCCTGAGACTCAGGCTGACTCCCATACACCCTCAACTTCCCAGGCACAAAGGAAGAAGAGGACAGTGTATGTTGATGTTACTGGGAGACAGGTTTACACTTCTTATGCTATCATAATTGTTAAACAAATCTGGATCCCGAAGGGTATAGCTGACACTGTAGGACCCAATACGAGATGGGTACCTGAGGCCTGATTCTTTTCAGGTCGCTGCAGGCTACAAGAAGAGGAAGGAGGATCTGATGAAGGACTGGTACTTGGACTCAAGATGTTCCAGGCACATGACCTGCTTTCGGTCAGTCAGTTTTGTGACCGAGGATATAGTGTAGAGTTTACATCTAACATATGCCTTGTAAAGGACAAATCTACACTGCAGGTACTGATTACAGGTGTCAGGAGAGGAAATGTTTATTTTGCTGACTTTAAGAGCAGCTCTCCTAAAACTTGTTTGGTCGCTAAGAGCTCATCTGAGCTCAGTTGTCTTTGGCACAAATGCCTGAGTCACTTAAACTTCAAGATTATTAACAAAATCTCTCGACTTTCTCTTGTAGAAGGTCTACCAAATGAAGTTTTTAGCAAAGACCACGTGTGCGGAGCATGTCAAGAAGGCAAGCAAACCAAAGCTTCATTCAAGGAGAAAGATGCCTTCTCAACTGACAGAGTGCTTCAGCTCGTGCACATGGATCTCTTTGGTCCGATTACTCCTGTCAGCATGAATGGTAGGAAATATACCCTTGTTGTTGTTGATGATTATTCCAGGTACACATGGGTTATTTTCTTGCGGAACAAGAAGGAGACTCAGGTCAAGCTTCCAGAGTTACTCAAGAAATTGAGTACTGAACAGGGTCAGAGCATCGTCAGGATCAGATCAGATCAGGGAACTGAGTTTATTAACTCAATTATAACTGATTTTTGTACTGACCTTGGTATTGCTCATGAGACTTCTACAGCCAGGACCCCTCAGCAGAATGGGGTAGCTGAGAGAAGAAACCGGACCCTGAAGGAAGCTGCTCGGACCATGTTGGCTGAGTCAGGACTGCCCAAGAAGTACTGGGATGAAGCAATCAACACTGCTTGCTACACTCATAACCGCTCTATGCTTAACAAACAACATGCTCAAACACCTTATGAAACTTGGAATAAAAGGAAGCCTCGCATCTCCTATTTCCATATTTTTGGGTGTAAGTGTTTCATCCTGAACAATGGGAAAGACCAGCTTAAAGCCTTTGATAGAAAGTCTGATGTGGGAGTTTTCTTAGGATACTCCTCAGTCAGCAAAGCTTTCAGGGTGTATAACTGTCGGACCCTATGTGTGGAGGAAACACCTCATGTTGTGTTTGATGAGACTGCATCAGTGTGTAGAAAACAGGTTCCGAGTCCTGACACTGAGGGGGTTACCAAGAGGGTGAGAAGACTGAGCCTGAAGAATCCTGAGTTCAAGATCAAAATGGTGAATGCTCCCAAAGGATGGGATGATGATGATGATCAGTATGGACCTCAGGCCAACCGTCAGCAAGCCCCAGCCTCAGAGAATATTGAGTCTCAGACGGAGGGACAGACTCAACCTGAGGTACGTACTGTCGGTGATGATGCTTCTGCACCTGAGACAGTTACGGAGTCCAACTCTTAGGGGGAAATGATGTCCCTGATATTGCACAACCCTCAAGAAATGGCTCAGTATCCCCTGTTCTTGCTCATTCCGCTTCTCTGCCTATTATTGTCGAAATTAACATTTCAGGTTCAGGCGAGGGAACGTTAGCAGCTCCCAGTGCTGCCGTCAGCAGGAGGCGGTGGCTAAATGATCACTCATTGGCTGACATCACTGGTGATGTCAATGAGGGGGTCAGGACAAGGTTGTCCTTTAGCGAGAGTGCTATGTTCTGTTGTTTCCCGAGTGATCAGGAACCTAAGAATATAGAAGAAGCTCTTGCTGACCCCAACTGGATCTTACCCATGCAGGAAGAGCTCAATCAGTTTGAGCGGAATCAGGTTTGGGAGTTAGTTGAGAGACCTAGGCGTCAACATGTTATTGGCACTAGGTGTGTGTTCAAGAATAAGAGGGATGAGAAGAATGTTGTTGTCAGAAACAAGACCAGACTAGTGGTAAAGGGTTACTCTCAGGCCGAAGGAATCGACTATGATGAGACCTTTGCTCCGGTCTCAAGGTTAGAGGCAATCAGGCTGTTCTTAGCTTATGCAACATTCAAGAAGTTCAAAGAGTATCAGATAGACGTAAAGAGTGCTTTTCTGAATGGTGTACTGAACGAGGAGGTTTATGTTGAGCAACCTCCAGGGTTCGAAGTTGGTGACAAGGTATATCACCTGAAGAAAGCCCTTTATGGCTTGAAGCAAGCCCCTAGGGCTTGGTATGATATACTCTCCCAATTCTTGATAGACCACGGGTTCGTGAAAGGAACAGTGGATGACATAATATTTGGATCTCCTAATCTGAAGCTTTGTGAGAAATTCTCCAAGCTGATGACTGGGAAATTTGAGATGTCAATGATGGGAGAGATGAACTTCTTCTTAGGTCTTCAAGTCAGGTAATCTAACTCCGGAATCTTCATAAATCAGTTCAAGTATGCGAGGGACTTGATTCAGAAGTTTGGAGTTCAGACCAGCAAAGTCTCATGTATTCCCATGAACACAAATGAGAAGCTGGATTCTGACAAGGAGGGGACCTCACTGAATCAGACTGAATATAGGGCACTGATTGGATCCTTATTGTACTTGACTGCAAGTAGTCCTGACATCACTTATGCATATGGAGTTTGTGCAAGGTATCAGTCTGATCCGAAGAAAAGTCATCTAGAGAATGCCAAAAAGATACTGAAATACCTGAAGGGTTCAGTCAATTTAGGACTTTGGTATCCCTCTAATGACAACCTAGAACTGACTGGCTATTCAGATGCAGATTATGGAGGCTGTAGGAAATCTACTACAGGCACATGTCAGTTTCTAGGGAGTAAACTGATCTCTTGGTTTTCTAAAAAGCAAACCAGTGTTACAATGTCTACTACTGAGGCTGAGTATATGGTGGCAGGAAGTTGTTGTTTCCAAATTCTTTGGTTGAAGCGACAACTGAGAGACTACCAAATAGAGGCCACTGAAGTCCCAATTTATTGTGACAACAATAGTGCCATTGCTATATCCCAAAACCCAGTCTTACACACGAGGTGTAAGCATGTGGACATCAGGCATCACTTTATAAGAGATCATGTTGAGAAGAAGGATATAAGGATGGAAAGGGTCCCTACTGACAAGCAGAGAGCTGACATCCTGACTAAGGCATTGCCTAAAACCAGGTTTGTTGAATTGTCAATGGAGTTAAGACTTCTTGACCCAGGCTTAGGAGATTCAGTATGAATCTCAGTTCAGGATTGAACAAAGTGGTCAGGAGGAATGACTAACTAAGGATCAGAGTGAAGGGTTGTAGAGAGGGGATGAATGGTTAAAGGGGGAACATTCAGTAAGAGAGGATGGTCAGTGTAGACTGACAAAAATTCAGGACACTGAGTTCAGGGCTTGTCACCCTGTTGGGACAATCTGAGTGTTTTGATTAGATCCCAAAACCCCTGATGATTTGCCTAAGTATAATTGTTCAGGATAAAATAGTTCAGGATAGTTAGGTTAGAGATTCGGTACATGAGGACCATGTTGAAGACTGAAGAATATTGGAGTCAACCCAATTTACTGAAGTCTGAAGTGTAAACCATCCTGAAGGAGTCAGTCAGTCTTGCTGAAGATTGTCTGTTCTGAAGCTGAAGATCGAAGCCTGCTGATTCATCCTGAAGTCAATCCTGAAGTACCATTGGCTGATGTTTCTACTGAGTACACTAAGCATACTCAGGACAGAAATCAGTCAGTGAAGAGTAAGTGTCACCTATCAGGTTGTGCTGAATGCACTGAAGACCTGACTTAGGCCTTGGTTCAGTTTACCTGAATCCTGTAAGTCCGAAGCAAAAAGGTTACACATACTGGGCTGAATAACCTATCAGGCTGTGCTGAATGTACATAGGACCTGACTCAGGCCATGGTTCAGATCACCTGAATCATGTAAGTCCAAAGCAAAAGGTTATTTATGCTATGGGACAAGAGACAAAGAGAATGTCAGTAAGACTCCATTAAGACACACGTTCAGACTGAGTTATTAACAAGAGACTCAGAGCATTGAATGTACGAGGAAGGACAAATGTCTGAAGGTCAACTAGCCATTATAGCGGAGAGCCAATGATCTTTCGACACGCATGCACGGAGTCTGCGCAGCATTTAATGCGGCATTTAATGCGTCTCAAAAAGTTGCAGGTGATGTGACAACTTGCCAGAATAAGCATGGCGGGTAGGTCAAACAGTATTTCTAGCATGCAATCTACCTAAAATAGGAAAGATTTGATTTGATCTCCTCCAACGGATCTATTTTGAATCTTGCCTATAAATATGGAGAACCTTGCACCCATTCAAGGTTAACGGGAAATTTCCAAGAGAAAACTCTCAAGAATCCAAGAACTCAAAGCATATCATAAACAACACTCTGCAATTAAATTTCCCTAGTATTGTAGTAGGATTCACTCTGTATTTGCTTAGATCGATAGCTCTATTATTTAGCATTGTTTTGTATTGCTAGAGCTATCTTAGTTGGAAACCAGAATACCAAACCACTCAAAGTGTGAGATTGGTTGATTAGAAGGACTGAGACTTGTAAAACGCCCAGGGGTCAGTTCCTAAGAGAGGAAGTTGGCTACTCGTGTCCCTTGGCACGTAAAACCCAAGCACCTATCCTCAGGGTTTTGAGGATAGCTTCCTGTTAAATCAGGTCGTGGACGTTGGAGTTGGTTATCTCCGAACCACGTTAAAAAGTCCCCTGTGTGCTGATTTACTGTTTTGTCCAGGATCATAATTGTCATCATAATAAACTGAACATTCTGCATCGTTTTTCTATTCAGGACTGAATCAATCATCCTGAATCATAACACTGTGTACTCAGCCTTAACCACCAAGTTTACTAAGCAAACTCAGAGAAAATGTTTTCAGAAACTAAAAATGAGTAGAACCTAAGGGTTCACTTTCCGCACTCACTTTGACTCACTGAGATAGTAGTCCAACTGACTTGCTTTCAAGCGGTCAGTAGGTTTATTATCTCTACTGAGCTTCCGAGCACTTTGCTCACACTCAGCTTATCTGACTCGTTACTGAACTGTCCCTGCTGCCCCTGTGGACCTTTAGCATACTTAGTACTTCAGGAAATCCTGACTGAGTGTGTTAGAGCATTTTTCTGAGTCTTTCAGAAAAATCTGACATCAGTGTATTCCCCACCATACACTGATTATACTCATTTCGGGACCAACAAGTGGTATCAGAGCAATGGTTCAAAAGATCACTGACTTTGTTTACCAACAGTTTCAGAGGAGAAACTTTTGGTGGTCTACTGAACTGATCTTGTTTCTGAAAAACTGCATATCATGGCATCCAGTTCTAAACGCCTCGAGGGCAATCTTCCTGAATTCTCTATTGAGAATTATGACTATTGGAAATTCAGGGTACTTGCACATCTCTACTCTATTCATGATCAGATGCCACAGGTGATTGAGCATGGCCCAATCAGATTTATGAGAAATCTTCAGACGACCTGGCCCGTTGCTGGCAATGTACCTATTCCAGCCACCGGAGATGAGGAGGTGGAGAGGTCCGTGCTTAATTCTGATCAGATTAAGCAAATCGGACTGGATAATGCTGCTAAGAACATTATACTCCACACCGTTTCTTACGAGAATTCGGTCAGACTTATGCACCTGAGGACAGCTAAAGAAATCTGGGATACTTTGAGAGAGATGAGTGAGGGATCAGAAAAGATCAAGGAGAACAAGAAAGATCTTGCAATTAGGAAGTTTGAAGCCTTCCGGATGCTAGAGGGAGAATCCACCGATCAGATGGAAGCTCGGTTCATTAAGATGATGAACGAGCTAGCAACCCTTGGGAAGGAGTTTCCCATGAGGGAGGTGTCTTCTAAAATCCTAAATTGTCTCCCTGAAAGATGGGACACAGGAGTAATCTTGTTAAAGAATACTCAGGACCTTACAAACATTCCTTACTCTCACCTATTCTCAGAGTTAAAAGCTCTGGAATTCGACCTCGATAAGAGAAAGAAGGGTGCTGTCAGTGAGGAAGTTAGTGAGGAGAAGACTCCTGAAAAAGAAAAGAGCGTGGCTCTTAAAGCTACTCCTGAGCCTGAGGCTGGATCTGTCTCCAAGTCTCTGAAGGACATGAACAAAGATGTGCTAGCCTTGGAGTACAGCCTGATGGCACGGCGATTCGAGAAACTAAACTCTCGTTTCGGCAGGTATAAGAAATTTTATACTGACACGCGTGATCGCAGGTATTCCAGCCCCAGGAGATCTAGCCCCCGAAGAGAAGAAAGGAGGGGTTCAGATTCCAGGAGGGATCGCAACGAGCCTGAGAGACGAAGAGATGAGAAGAGGAGAGATGATGTGCCCAGAAGATCCAGCTCCAAACCTGAACGATCATCAGGGAGCAGGAGGGAATCATCTGATAAAAGGTACACTGACAAGAAGCTTTCTTCTGATGTAGATCAGTGCTACCACTGCAAAAAGACCGGACACTATCAGTATGATTGTCCGGAGCTCAGTGCTCATGAACGAGAAGATCGGAGAGCCAAGAGAGAGCTCAGGGTATCAGACCGGAGAGCGTTGCTTGCTGAGGATTCTTCAGATTCAGATGGCCCAGGACGCCGGTCCCCTGAACTCTTCTCCGATGAAGAGTATGATGACCTCTGCCTGATGGCAGATGACGAGGTATGTTCTTCTGCCTCTTCTCCTGATCACGCACCTGAGTTTAGCTCAGATTCAGCAGGAGAACTCGACCTTCAGCTCACCCTAGAGCAATTGATGGTTGACTTCTCAAGGCTGCAAGAGACTCATACTCACACAGTGGATGTGAATGCACATCTGAGTGAGGAGAACGATCGGTTAACTGAGTCTCTCAGAGTAAGAGATACTAAAGAAGCCCTCAGATTAGTACATCTTCAGGAAGAGCTACTTCATGCTCGGAACAAGCATGATGAAGCTCCACTGGAGGTAGAAAGACTGAAGGGTGTAATCAGCTCGCTGATTGAGACTCGTGACACGGATCTGTTCCTTGCTCAGGAACAACTGATGATTGAGCGAATCGCTCTGAGAGTGATGTTCGAAACTGAGTGGCAAGCTTGTATTTGTGCTGAGCAAACTGCTTGGGATCTTGAGCTGATCTCAAAGGAGAAAGCTCATGAAGAGTTGGTGCTTCAATACACCTCTGAAATTGAGGCCCTGAAAGAAACAAATGGGCATCTTGAAGTTAAACTGAAGAAGTTATACACATCTACCCAAGTGGTTGATGAGTTGACAAGTTTCTCTCAGCTGACTAATGGTGCTAAAGCTGGGTTAGGCTATGATGCCTCAAAAGACCCAAAGGGCAAGAAAAAGAGAGCTGCCTCAGGGAGTAACTCTCAGAAGAAGTTTGTCCCTGTCCTAACTGATGACAAGAGCTCAAGTGTTGCTCATCAGAATAAAGGCAAAGGGAAGGAGAAAATGCCTGCTGAACCTGTCAGGCAAAGGACTGAGGAATCTAGGCCAAAACCTAAGGGAGAGGCCAAGGCTCCTCATCCTAAGTCAGGGAAGACAGATCAAGGGAAATCCAAGGCTCAGCCTAGGAATCCTCAATCTGGGAAAAATTCTGCTCCCAGCACTTCTCAGGCCCAGCCTAGAAATGTTCAGAGCAGAAGAAACTCAGGACAGAGGAGGCCTCAGGCAAGGCCAAGGATTACTGAGGTCCAGATCTCTGAGACAGGGCACAGAGTCCATCAGGAGCGTCCTAATCCTCAAAGGAGAAGGACAAACCAGGTGGCCTCTGAAAGGCAAAGGAGACCTGACTCCAGAAACACTTAGGCTAGACCTCAAGTGCCAAAAGATCAGGCCCGAGCTGCTCCTTCTAGGGATCAAACTCAGCCCAATGCACCCAGGCCAAGGAGGAACATGAGGCCCACCCCCAGAAATCAATATAGGGCTCCTGTATCTCAGGCTGACACCCATACACCGCAACTTCCCAGGCACAAAGGAAGAAGAGAACCGTGTATGTTCATATTTCAGGGAAACAGGTTTACTCTTCTGATGCTATCAGAATTGTTAAACAAATCTGGATCCCGAAGGGTATGGCTGACTCAGTAGGACCCAATATGAAATGGGTACCTGAGGCCTGATTCTTTTCAGGTCACTGCGGGCTACAAGAAGAGGAAGGAGGATCTGATGAAGGACTGGTACTTGGACTCAGGATGTTCCAGGCACATGACCGGATTTCGTGATCTCCTTCAGGTAACCTTTGGTGATAACTCTAAGGGTTTCACCAGAGGATTCAGAACCCTTGTTATTAACTCTGTCCGTGTAATGAATGTATCATATGTTGAGGGACTGAGACATAATTTACTCTCGGTCAGTCAGTTCTGTGACCGAGGATATAGTGTAGAATTTACATCTAACATGTGTCTTGTGAAAGAAAAATCTACACTATAGGTTCTGATTACAGGTGTCAGGAGGGGTAATGTATATTTTTCTAACTTCAAGAGCAGCCCTCCAGAAACCTGTCTGGTCGCTAAGAGCTCCTCTGAGCTCAGTTGGCTTTGGCATAAACGTCTGAGTCACTTAAACTTCAAGATTATTAACAAAATCTCTAGACTCTCTCTTGTAGATGGTCTGCCTAATGAAGTTTTTAGCAAAGACCACGTGTACGGAGCATGTCAGGAAGGCAAGCAAACCAAAGCCTCATTCAAGGTGAAGGAAGCCTTCTCTACTGACAGAGTGCTTCAGCTCCTGCACATGGATCTTTTTGGTCCAGTAACTCCTGTCAGCATAAATGGTAGGAAATATACCCTTGTTGTTGTTGATGACTATTCCAGGTACACATGGGTTATTTTCTTGCTGAACAAAAAGGAGA
>JAPKLY010000647.1:99581-122229 GCA_026898435.1 Prunella vulgaris | reverse complement strand
ACCCTGAAGGAAGCTGCCAGGACCATGTTGGCTGAATCAGGACTGCCCAAGAAGTACTGGGCTGAAGCAATCAACACTGCTTGCTACACTCAGAACCGATCTATGCTGAACAAACAACATGCTCAGACACCCTATGAAACTTGAAACAAGAGGAAGCCTCGCATCTCTTATTTCCATATTTTTGGGTGTAAGTGTTTCATCCTGAACAATGGGAAAGACCAGCTGAAAGCCTTTGATAGCAAATCTGATGAGGGAGTTTTCTTAGGATACTCCTCAGTCAGTAAAGCTTTCAGGGTGTATAACTGTCGGACCCTTTGTGTGGAGGAAACACCTCATGTTGTGTTTGATGAGACTGCATCAGTGCATAGGAAACAGGTTCCAAGTCCTGAAACTGAGGGAATTACCAAAAGGGTAACAAGGCTGAGTCTGAAGAATCCTGAATTCAAGATCAAACTTGTCAGTGCTCCCAAGGGATGGGATGATGATGATGAAGATCAGGATGGACTTCAGGTCAACCCTCAGCAAGCCCCTGCCTCAGAAAACGTTGAGTCTCAGACGGAAGGACAGATTCAACCTGAGGTACGTACTGTCGGTGATGATGCTTCTGCACCTGAGACAGTTACTGAGTCCAACACTGTAGGGGGAAACAATTTCTTTGATATTGGTCAACCCTCAGGAAATGACTCAGTATCCCCTGTTCTTGCTCGTTCCGCTTCTTTGCCTATTATTGTCGAGACTAATGTTTCAGGATCAGGCAATGGAATGTCAGTAGCTCCCAGTGCTCCAGTTAGCAGGAGGCGATGGCTAGATGATCACTCATTGGCTGATATCATTGGGGATATCAATGAGGGGGTCAGGACGAGGTTGTCCTTTGGTGAAAGCGCTATGTTTTGTTGCTTCCTGAGTGATCAGGAACCTACAAGCATAGAAGAAGCTCTAGCTGATCCCAACTGGATCCTAGCCATGCAGGATGAGCTCAATCAGTTTGAGCGGAATTAGGTTTGGGAGTTAGTTGAGAGACCTAGGCGTCAACATGTTATTGGCACCAAGTGGGTTTTTAGGAATAAGAGGGATGAGAAGAATGTTGTTGTCAGAAATAAGGCCAGGCTAGTAGCAAAGGATTACTCTCAGGCCGAGGGTATCGACTATGATGAGACCTTCGCTCCAGTCGCAAGATTGGAAGCAATCAGGTTGTTTCTGGCTTATGCAACATTCAGGAAATTCAAAGTGTATCAGATGGATGTAAAGAGTGCCTTTCTAAATGGTGTACTGAATGAAGAGGTGTATGTTGAGCAACCTCCTGGATTCGAAGTTGGCAATAAGGTATATCACCTGAAGAAAGCTCTTTATGGCCTGAAGCAAGCTCCGAGAGCTTGGTATGATACATTATCCCAATTCCTGATAGACCACGGGTTCGTGAAAGGAACAGTGGATAGGACCCTCTTCCGGATCACCGAAGGGGAAGACATTCTCTTGGTTCAGATTTATGTGGATGACATAATATTTGGATCTCCTAATCTGAAGCTTTGTGAGAAATTCTCCAAGCTGATGACTGGGAAATTTGAGATGTCAATGATGGGAGAAATGAATTTCTTTCTGGGTCTCCAAGTCAGGCAAACTGACTCTGGAATTTTCATTAATCAGTCCAAGTATGCGAGGGACTTGATTCAGAAATTTGGAGTTCAGTCCAGCAAAGTCTCACGCATTCCCATGAACACAAATGAGAAGCTGGATCCTGACAAAGAATGAGTCTCAGTAAATCAGACTGAATATAGGGCACTGATAGGATCTTTATTATATCTGACTGCTAGTCGACCTGACATCACTTATGCAGTTGGAGTTTGTGCAAGGTATCAGTCTGATCCAAGGAAGAGTCATCTAGAGAGTGCCAAAAAGATACTGAAATACCTGAGAGGTACAGTCAATCTAGGGCTTTGGTATCCCTCTGATGACAACCTAGAACTGACTGGCCATTCAGATGCTGATTATGGAGGCTATAGACTTGATAGGAAATCAACTACACGCACATGTCAATTTCTAGGGAGTAAACTGATCTCTTGGTTTTCTAAAAAGTAAACCAGTGTTGCAACGTCTACTACTGAGGCTGAGTATATGGCGGCAGGCAGTTGTTATTCTCAGATTCTTTGGCTGAAACAACAACTGAGAGACTACCAAATAGAGGCCACTGAAGTTCCAATTTATTGTGACAATAATAGTGCCATTGCCATATCCCAAAACCCAATCTTACATACAAGGTGTAAGCATGTAGACATCAGGCATCACTTTATCAGAGATCATGTGGAGAAGGCATCACTTTATACAAGGCCACTGAAACCAGGTTTGTTGAGTTATCAGTAGAGTTAGGACTCCTTGACCCAGGCTTAGGTGATTCAATCTGAATCTCTAATAAGATTGCACAAGGTCAGGGGGAATAACTCATATGGACTCAGGATGAAGGAATCCCAGAGAGAATGTGAATGGTTGTATGGGGAACATTCAGTATAAAATGGATGATCAGTGTAGACTGACTAAGATTCAGGACACAGAATTCAGGGCTTGTCACCCTGATAGTGCAATAAGTGGTATCAGTCAGAATACAAATCTGACTGACTGGTATGTTTTCTGATTTTTATCTAGTCATCTGATCTTGCGTGCATCTTCCTTATACTGTTTGCTGAATTGTCAAATCAATTTAATTTGTCAAATGATCCCAGCCATTCATTTTAATATTCGGTTATTATTTAATACAATTTATTTGAATTAAATACGGACATGCTCTAATGTGCATTTAATGCACTGTGGGCGGGAACATTTTTCGATAAAATTTGACCAATTACTTTTGAAAAACCGAAGAGTCAAATGCTTTTCACTGCTCAATCTTGACCATTGAATCTCATAGGTCATTATTTTTTAAGCCACCCGATTAAAACCAAATTTTTGTATAAATAAGGGAAGATAGCGTTGTTAAAATCTTTATGCTCCTAAATATTTCCCTTACATATTTTCTCTAAAACCCGATTCTCTTCATTTCTTCACATTATTTCAATGGCGTCTCCTTCTGCAGATTCCTTCTTTGGAAATCTTTTCCATCTAAGGAATGAGATACATTATGAACCCTATGGGGATTTTTCTTCTAACCACCCTGATATTTTGCCTGTACGAGAACTTTTTAATAATGCAGGTCTTCTGTAGTTCATTACTGCAAGACCACAGAGGATCCACCCAAGACTTGTCGCTGCCTTCTACTTAAAGATGGCGTAGTACAAGGAGTCCCAGGAGTGGGAAACTTGCATACCCCTGACCACCTGTACAAAGGGGAAGGATGGAGAGGAGGAGATGACCAGGAGATGGGTCACTCTCAACATCCAGAGGAAGACTAAGGAGGTTTTTAATCTTCCCAGTACAGGACGAAGCCCAGTGGATTATGGGTTTGGGAATGAGAAGGACTTTCTCCAGTCCTTAAGTGATGGGGAAGTCGTCCTGAAGTCGGGCCTGAATAAATCTGTCCTGAGGATTGAAAACCGCCACTTCTTCGACCTGACAAGTCAGGGAGTGATGGGGATTGCAGGAGGATTGGAGCAGATCTCCAGACCAAAGCTTTACACGATGATGGCAATCTCGGACGCCTCTCTGCACAACTTTAACTGGGAGGGTTACTTCATCCAAATGCTGGTGGCTGAGACCAGCAAAATCAAGTACTCGCCAGAGGGGCAGGCGACTTTCGAGGCCAAAATGCACTTTGGCACCAAGATTTCTATGCTCTTGGAGACCCTGGATCTCGGTGATATGGATCAGGCCCAATCACTCGAGATTCCAGCGAAAATCAATCTCTTCAGAGCTTACTCCGATGATGCTGGTACCAGGAGAAGGCCTCGGACTCAGAAGAAGAAAGCCTAGGCGAGCATGACTGAAAGAGTCAAGGCTCAGGCAGGCAAGTCTTTTGAGTCTGATACAGCAAAGCCAGTGGAGGATAAATCTAAGCCCTCCAGACCCAAGCAACAAAAATTGAAATTTCTCTATTCAGGGTCAGCAGAGCGAGAGAAGAAACTCATGGAAGAGCGAGAGAAGAAACTCGTGGAAGAGAGAGCTGCTGATGAAGCTGTTCAGCATGCAACTCCGGATAGGGAACCAGCTCAGGCGCAGGCCATTCTAGAAATTGCTCCCATTTCATCTGTTCCGGATGTTGTATCCCCTGATCCCAATCAACTGATCCTTAACATCGCTGAAACTTATCAGAATTTGGATCAGGTGGAGCCTGCTCAGGAAGGAAGAGTTGAGCAGGAGGCTGCTGAACAGGCTGAAACACCATGGCCGTTCCCTGTGCCCGATGTAAATATTCTTTCAGACTTTGAGATAGTAGCAAGGTGAGCGGCAGCTGAAATGGTGGAAAGGAGATTTCCAGATCTCACTGAAGCTCAGAAGGAGGCAGTTGTGCAACTCCGCTCTTTTGCCATGATCAGAAATGCTACATGGTCTGAGCTCAGTCAGCTAGGAGAGTCCAGAGGTTGGGACTGCATTGCAGATTTAGAAGCCGCCCTCTTTGATCATTTTGATGTAAACTCTCTACATCAATTGATTAAGATGGTGGATTTTATCAGAACAGTCCGCCGAACCTATCCTGAGCCTGAACCTCAGAAAGCTGAAGAAGAGAAGGGAGAGGTGAAGGCAGCTGAGCAGGAGGTGATAATGATTGCTGATGATGATCAGCAAGGTGGCACTGAGGGAGTCAGTGCACCGGCTGATGAAGCAATCCTGGGACCCGGGATTGCGGAGGCTTCAGGAGAGGGTCCACCAGGCATGGTCCGAGTCAGAGGAAAATGGACTACACCCGAAGCAATTTATCTTCAGAATTCCTCACGAGCTCTTAGCAATCTGCACAGGAGAGTCATCCTCATTGAGCGAAAAGCTAGTAGGGTTGGTTCGAATTCTGAATTACTGAACAAGAAACTGAACAACTTGGACCGTGACCTGAATGATATGGCCACTGATATGCATGCTGCGATAGATCTCCTTGGGGAAGCTCGGACTAAAATCAATGTAGACCTCACTGTTATTTCTGAGCAAACCAAGGATGCCATTCAGAACTGCAATCAGATGGTTTCAGATGTGCAGACTCAGCAGGAGACTAAGCTTGCCAATTTTCTGGATCAACAACAGTCTGAAAAAGTTGATCAACTGGTTGATGAGAAGTTGGTCAAGCTGAAAGCTGAACTGAAGGAGGAACTGCTGAGTGAGATGTCTGAACAGGAGAAGGATGCAATTGCCACTGCCCTGAACAATCGGATGATGAGCTTTGAAGGACGGCTAAAAGCTGAGCACAATTCAGCCGTCGACAAGCTAAGTGTTGGCCTGAGAGGGATGGTCAGGCAGATTGGGCAATTGCAGGGGAAGCAGACTGAGATGGATGGTCAGTTTACACTTTTGGCGGAGTCAGTGGATGAAGTTGTCAAACGGATAAATGACAATGATGCCAAAAAGGGGGAAGAAGGGAAGAAGCAGATTGCCATTACTGGTAAAGCAAAGAAGAAAAACTTCCCCCCTGAACTGATAGCGGCGGAAAGAAAGAGGATAAGGTCCGTCGCTGCCATCGAAGCTGCTGAAGGTTCAGAGCCGAAAAGATTGAGGTCGTTTGAGGACCCCGCTCTGGAACCTTTGTACAAGGAGATGGAGGAACATATGCAAACTGAGCTGACCACTCAGAAGAAAATGGTGATGACTGAAGCTGAAAAGATAGCAAAGATGAAGGAGATTTCGCTCCTCAGTCAGATCCAGTGCCTAAAGGAGTCCAATGAGTATCTGATTTCGCAGGTTCAGAAGAAGAAATCTGTATCTTCTGGATCTCGGATGAAGACTCAGAGGAAGATTGTGGTCAGTTCAGATCAAAGTCATCCTCCACTAAAGTTTGTGGAAGACTTCATTCCAATAGAGATGTTGGAGGTATGGATTCCGATCCGGAATAGGTGGGCCTACCTATTCTACGTGGTGGGGTTATGGGACGATCTGATTGAAGAAAAAGACGTCATACTCCATCACTGGATGGCACAGGAGCATCCTGATCTCTGGGCTGAAATCATCAGACATGCTGACACTGAAGGTGTAGAGATCGCTCCTCCGGAATTCATCAAGTACCCTCCTCCACTCTTTAGGAACTCCAAGCAACTGGACCGGAAAGCAATTTCAGAAGAAGTCGTCAGAGTAGGACGAGCTGCCGGGGCCATTGCTGATCGGAATAGGATGAAGTAGGTCCTGAACCGGGTACTGGAAATGTACGAGATTCCACTGACTGCTTGGAATAAGGATGAAGACTAGATCAGGAGCTAGTTGTTCAGAAATTTTGTAATAGCTTCAGGATACTTGTATTTTCTTATCAATCAATGAAGTTATTTACTTTTCCTGAGTACAACTTCTTGTTGACTCCTGAATCTACTTTTTTGAATCCTTATCAAGAACTGTACTAACCCATTCCTTGTTTTCATCTTATTGACTAAGTACCTAGTCTGTCAGGTGGTACTGAGTTGTTCTCACTGACTAAGTCAGTTGATTGTATAGATGAATAGGAATTTGCTTAAGGGTTTTGGTATCATCAAAAAGGGGGAAATTGTTGGACAATCTGAGTGTTTTGATTAGATCCCAAAACCCCTGATGATTTGCCTAAGTATAGTTGTTCAGGATGAAATAGTTCAGGATAGTTAGGTTAGAGATTCGGTACATGAGGACCATGCTGAAGACTGAAGAATATTGGAGTCGACCCAATTTACTGAAGTCTGAAGTGTAAACCATCCTGAAGGAGTCAGTCAGTCTTGCTGAAGATTGTCTGTTCTGAAGCTGAAGATCGAAGCCTGCTGATTCATCCTGAAGTCAATCCTGAAGTACCATTGGCTGATGTTTCTACTGAGTACACTAAGCATACTCAGGACAGAAATCAGTCAGTGAAGAGTAAGTGTCACCTATCAGGCTGTGCTGAATGCACTGAAGACCTGACTTAGGCCTTGGTTCAGTTCACCTGAATCCTGTAAGTCCGAAGCAAAAAGGTTACACATACTGGGCTGAATAACCTATCAGGATGTGCTGAATGTACATAGGACCTGACTCAGGCCGTGGTTCAGATCACCTGAATCATGTAAGTCCAAAGCAAAAGGTTATTTATGCTATGGGACAAGAGACAAAGAGAATGTCAGTAAGACTCCATTAAGACACACGTTCAGACTGAGTTATTAACAAGAGACTCAGAGCATTGAATGTACGAGGAAGGAAAAATGTCTGAAGGTCAACTAGCCGTTATAGCGGAGAGCCAATGATCTTTCGACACACATGCACGGAGTCTGCGCAGCATTTAATGCGGTATTTAATGCGTCTCAAAAAGTTGCAGGTGATGTGATAACTTGCCAGAATAAGCATGGCGGGTAGGTCAAACAGTATTTCTAGCCTGCAATCTACCTAAAATAGGAAAGATTTGATTTGATCTCCTCCAACGGATCTATTTTGAATCTTGCCTATAAATATGGAGAACCATGCACCCATTCAAGGTTAACGGGAAATTTCCAAGAGAAAACTATCAAGAATCCAAGAACTCAAAGCATATCATAAACAACACTCTGCAATTAAATTTCCCTAGTGTTGTAGTAGGATTCACTCTGTATTTGCTTAGATCGATAGCTCTATTATTTAGCATTGTTTTGTATTGCTAGAGCTATCTTAGTTGGAAACTAGAATACCAAACCACTCAAAGTGTGAGATTGGTTGGTTAGAAGGAATGGGACTTGTAAAACGCCCAGGGGTCAGTTCCTAAGAGAGGAAGTTGGCTACTCGTGTCTCTTGGCACGTAAAACCCAAGCACCTATCCTCAGGGTTTTGAGGATAGCTTCCTGTTAAATCAGGTCGTGAACGTAGGAGTTGGTTATCTCCGAACCACGTTAAAAAGTCCCATGTGTGCTGATTTACTGTTCTGTTCAGGATCATAATTGTCATCATAATAAACTGAACATTCTGCATCGCTTTTCTATTCAGGACTGAATCAATCATCCTGAATCTTAACACTGTGCACTCAGCCTTAACCTCCAAGTTTACTAAGCAAACTCAGAGAAAATGTTTTCAGAAACTAAAAACGAGTAGAACCTAAGGGCTCACTTTCCGCACTCACTCTGACTCACTGAGATAGTAGTCCAACTGACTTGCTTTCAAGCGGTCAGTAGGTTATTATCTCTACTGAGCTTTCGAGCACTTTGCTCACACTCAGCTTATCTGACTCGTTACTGAACTGTCCCTGCTGCCCCTATGGACCTTCAGCATACTGAGTACTTCAGGAAATCCTGACTGAGTGTGTTAGAGCATTTTTCTGAGTCTTTCAGAAAAATCTGACATCAGTGTATTCCCCCCCCCATACACTGATTATACTCGTTTCGGGACCAACACACCCTGATAGGTCAAAAGTGGTATCAGTCAGATATCAAAATCTGACTGACTGGTATGTTTCCTGAATTATTTTTAGTCATCATATCATGCTTGCATCATCTTTGATATTGTTTTCCATATTGTCAAATCAAATCTTTTTGTCACCCAATCTCAACCGTTCATTTATTATTCAGTTATTATTTAATGCAATTATTTGAATTAAATGCGGACATGCTCTGATGCGCATTTAATGCAAAGTAGGCGGGAACAGTTTTCAATAAAGTTTTTGAATCATTAACTTTGAAAACCAAAAAGGCTCAATCCTCGTCCATGCACTTTAATCACTTTAATCTAAACCGTTGAATTCCATAAGTCATATTTTCTGAGCCGTCCGATTAAAACTGGATTTTAGTATAAATAAGGGAAATTTTGTCTAAGCGACCTTTACGCACTGAAATATTTCCCTTGCTATATTTCTCTCTGCTAATTGCTTTCCTTCATATCTTCATATCTTCTTAATGGCTTCACCCTCAGTAGATTCGTTTTTTGGAAATCTTTTCCATCTAAGGAACGAAATTCACTAGGAACCTTTTGGTGATTTCTCTTCTAACCACCCAGATATTATGCTCGTGAAGGATTTATTTGAGAATTCTGGGTTACTTCGTTTCATCACTGCGAAGCCGAAGAGACTCCACACTCGACTTGTTGCTGCATTTTAATTTAAGATGGCGCAGAACAAGGACACTCAAGACTGGGAAACTTGCATTCCTTTGACCTCTTGTGTGAAAAGGAAGGATGGTGAAGATGAGATGGCGAGAACGTGGGTCACCATCAACATCAGGCAGAAGATTAAGGAGCTGTTTAATCTTCCTCATTCTGGACGGAGCCCTGTAGATTAAAAAGTTGGTGATGAGAAGGACTTTCTACAGTCTCTCTGTGATGTGGATGTTCCTCTGAAGGCAGGATTGAATAAGTCTGTGCTGAGGACATCCAATCGTCACTTCTTTGACCTGGCTAGTCATGGAGTGATGGGAATCGCCGGAGGATTGGAGCAGATCTCCAGACCCAAGCTATATGTGATGATGGCCATCAAAGATGCTGCTTTGCACGCTTTCAACTGGGAGGATTATTTTCTCCAATTACTGGTAGCTGAGACCAGTAAAATCAAGTACTCGCCTGAGGGTCAGGCGACGTTTGAGGCAAAGATGCATTTTGGCATGAAGATCTCTCTGATCTTGGAGACTTTGGCCATCGGAGATGTTGATCAGGCTCAATCCCTTGAGATTCCAGCGAAAGTGGATCTCTTCCGAACCTTTACCGGTGATGCTGGTACGAAGAAGAGGTCAAGAACCCTGAAGAAGAAGGCTCAGACGAGCACGACTGGAGGAGTCAAGGCTCAGGCAAGCAAATCTTCAGGGGTTCTAGTTAAGAAACCAGCGGAGGACAAGTCCAGCAAGTTCTCCGGACCCAAGCAACAGACTCTGAAATTCAAATATCCCAGCTCAGAAGAGCGAGAGAAGAAGCTTGTGGAAGAGGAAGCTACTAAAAAGGAGACTCAGACCGTGGAGACTCAGCAAGCAACTCCGGAGGGGGAACCTGTTCAGATTGCTCTTGAGGTTGCCCCCATTTCTGCCATTCCGAAGGTTGCACCCTCAGATCCGATGTCACTTGTCCTTGAGCAAGACTTGGCTGACGATCAGATCCTCAGCGTAGTCTCAGAATATCAGGGTGTGGAGGCCCAATCTGATGAGGGTCAGGGGGAATCTATTGCTGCTGACAATAGCAAAAGCAGCAAAGGTGATGAAGGTAGGCAGGAGGCTGAACCTGTGCAATCTGAGGCACCATGGTCATTCCCCGTGCCTAATGAGACACTTCTTCCTGATTTTGAGGTTGTGGCTAGGGGAAGGGCAGCTGATGTGGTTGATAAAAGATTCCCTAATCTCTCCCCAGCTCAGAAGGAGGCAGTGGTGCAGCTCCGCACATATGCCATGATCCGGAGTGCCACTTGGGCTGAACTTAGTGAGCTAGGCTAGGTGAAAGGATGGGAAAAGTTGGCTGATGATGAAGCAGCCTTGTTTGATCACTTTGAGGTAAACTCTCTAAATCATCTGATTAAGATTACTGACTTTATCAAAATAGTCCGAAGGATTTATCCTGAGGCACAAAATGCTGAGCCCTAGAGAGAGGGAGATGGGATGGAACTGGCTGTAGTTCCCCAAGGAGAGGCTCAGGGGGAAAATCAGGTGGTGGTGCAGGAAGTGGATCAGCCTGTAAAGGATGTGGAGATGATGTAGAAGGAGAAGGAAGGAGAGAAGGAAGTGGTAGAGATTGCTGACTCTGAACACATTCAGCAAGGTACGACTGCTGCGATCAGTGCACCTGCCGATGACACACCCCTTGGACCCGGGGCTGCTGAGGCTTCTCGAGAGGGTCTGAGTAGTCTCGTCCTAATTCCTAGAGGTGCAATTCAGAAAAGATGGGCCTGGGGATGGACACTGAGTGCCATCCAGAAACGGCTCGATGTGCACAATACAAGAATTAATCTGTTCAATCTGACTACCTCACTGATTAATAATCGTATGAAGAAGGTGCAAAACGATCAGGATGAGATGATTAAAGGCTTAGGCATTGCCGAGGATGTTCTTGCCTTAACTGAATCAGCTCATGCAGTTCAGGTTGAAGCAGTGTGCCAACTGGCAAAGGACTCAGTTCAAAGCTGCAACGAGATGACTGCGAACCTGCGAGCTGAGCAGGATGAAAAGTTAAACAAATTTCTTGATCAGCAACTGACGTAGAGATTTACTAAGTTGGTTGATGAGAAGGTATCTCAGCTCAAAGGCGAACTAAAGGCCGAACTGCTGAGTCAGATGTCAGAGCAAGAAAAGGAGGAAATCCGACAAGCCTTGGACTCCAGGATGGCAGATGTAGAAGGAAGGCTGAAACTAGAGCACAATGAAGCCATTAAGGGGCTTAGTTCTGGCATGAGAGGAATGGCAAATCCGATCGGAAACATTCAGGGCAAGCAGCAGGAAATGGCGGATTAGTTCAAAATTTTGGCAGGTTTACTTGAAGAAGTCGTTGGGAAGATCAACGAGGATGATACCAAAAAGGGGGAAGCGAAGAAGTAAATTGTTGCTGGAAAAGGCAAGAAGAAGATCTTCCCCCCTGAACTGAAAGCTGCGGACAGAAAGAGAACGAGGTCTGTTTCTGCTGTCGAGTCTGCTGAAGTTTCAGATACAAAGAGGTTGAGGCCCTTTGAGGATCCTACCCTTGAGTCCCTTTACAATGAACTGGAGGAAGGACTTCATCCTGAAACGACAACTCAGAAGAAAGTGGTGATGACTGAGTCGGAGAAGCAAGCGAAGATGAAGGAGATTTCGCTACTCAGTCAGATCCAGCGCTTGAAAGAGAACCAAGAGTACCTGATTTGACAGGTTCAGAAGCAAAAATCTGTGCCTTCTGGATCTCGGAAGAAGACCCAGAGGAAAATAGTTGTCAATCCGGGTCAGGGTCCCCCTCCACTTCAGATGGTTGAGGATTTCATTCCTGTGGAGATGTTGGAGGTTTGGATTCCAATCCGGAATAGATGGGCTTATCTATTCTACGTGGTGGGGTTATGGGATGATCAAACTGAAGATAAAGACGTCATACTCCATCACTGGATGGATCAAAAGCATCAGGATCTATGGGCTGAAATCATCAGACTGGCTGACACTGAAGGTGTAAAGATCGCTCCACCAGAATTCATTAAGTATCCTCCTCCACTCTTCAGGAACTCCAAGCAACTGGACCGGAAGGCTATATCAGAAGAAGTCGTCAGGATAGGACGTGTTGCCGGTGCAGTTGGTGATCGGAACAGGATGAAGCAGATCTTGAACCGAGTCTTGGAGATGTATGAAATTCCTCAGGCTGCTTGGGATAAGGATGAAGAGTAGCTGGCTCAGGAGTTAGTTGTTCAAGAATTTGTAATAGCTTTAGGATAAACTGTAACTCTTATATCAATAAATGAAGATATTTATTTTTCCTGAGTACAACTTCTTGTTGACTCCTGAATTTACTTTTCAGTATCCTTATCAAGAATTGTACTAACCCATTCCTTGTTTCCATCTTATAAACTAAGTGCCTAGTTTGTCAAGAGGTACTGAACTATTCTCACTGATTAAGTCAGTTGATTGTATAGATGGAAAGGAATTTTCTTAAGGGTTTTGGCATCATCAAAAAGGGGGAAATTGTTGGGACAATCTGAGTGTTTTGATTAGATCCCAAAATCCCTGATGATTTGCCTAAGTACAGTTGTTCAGGATTGTCTAGTTCAGGATAGTCAGGTTAGGGATTCAGTTCAGCGGGAACGTGTTGAAGACTGAAGAATATTGGAGTCGACCCAATTATCTTAAGTCTGAAGTGCAATTCATCCTGAAGAAGGTCAGAGTCAGTCTTGTTGAAGATTGTCTGAACTGAAGCTGAAGACCGAAGCTTGAAGATCCAATCCTGAAGACAATCTGGAGTTCCATTGACTGATGTTTCTACTGAGTACACTAAGCAAGCTCAGGACAGAACTTAGTCAGTGAAGAGTAAGTGTAACCTATTAGGACGAGCTGAATGCTCGTAAGAGCTGACTTAGGCCCTGGGTCAGTTTATCCGACTCATGTAAGTCCAAAAGCAAAAAGGTTACACATACTGGGCTGAATTACCTATCAGGCCGAGATGAATGCTAGTAAGACCTGACTTAGGCCTTGGTTCAGTTTACCTGATCCATGTAAGTCCAAAGCAAAAAGGTTATTTATGCTATGGGACAAAGAGACAAAGAGAATGTCAGTAAGACTCCGATAAAGACAAACATTCAGGCTGAGTTATTAACAAGAGACTCAGAATATTGAATGTACGAGGAAAGGACAAATGTCAGATGGTCAACTAGCCGTTTGTACGGAGAGCCAATGATCTTTCCACACGCATGTACGGAGTCTGCGCAGCAGTTAATGCGGTATTTAATGCGTCTCAGAGTTACAGGCGGCGGGACAAAGATTGCCAGATTAAGCATAGCAATTAGGTCAACACTACATCTAGCCTGCAACCACCCTAAAATAGGAAAGATTTGGGTAGATCTCCTCCAACGGATCTATTTTGAATCTTGCCTATAAATACAGAGAGCCTTGCACCCATTCAAGGCTAACTGGAAATTTCCAACCGAAAGCTCTCAAGAATCCAAGAACTTAAAGCATACTTTGAACAACACTCTACAATTAAATTTCCCTAGTGTTGTAGTAGGATTCACTCTGTATTTGCTTAGTTTGATAGCTCTAATCTTTAGCACTACTTTGTATTGCTAGGGCTATCCTTAGTTGGAAACCAAGAATACCAAACCACTTAAGGTGTGAGATTGGTTGGTTAGAAGGACTGTGACTTGTAAAACCACCCAGGGGTCAGTTCCTAAGAGAGGGAGTTGGGTATTCGTGTCCCTTGGCACGTAAAAACCAAGTACCTATCCACAAGGTTTTGAGGATAGCTTCCTGTTAAATTAGGTCGTGGACGTAGGAGTTGGTTATCTCTGAACCACGTTAAAAAGACCCTTGTGTGCTGATTTACATTCTTGATCAGGATCATAATTGTCATTCATATTAAACTGAGCATACCGCATTGTTTTGATATTCAGGCTGAATCAATCATCCTGAGTCTTAATATTGTGCACCAGCCTTAACCACTAATTTACTAAGCAAACTCAGAGAAAATGTTTGGTTGAATAAACCTGAGAATGTCGCCCCCCAAAACAAGAGTAGCGTTAGGGGGCGTAGTTCACAGGCACATTCAAGAGGTTTGACACTGAGGCACAAGCCAACCTGATTGAGAAACTGAATCAGACTCCACATACATCTTTAACAAGATCAAGGGGAAAGCCCTACTGGAGCCACCCAGGCCAATATGCCATGTACCTCAGCATCCAAACAATAGACATTTCTATTTCTACCATGACTTCCTGGTCATAGCATAAGCCGATGTCGCAACCTTCTGAAGTAATTATGGAAATTATTCAAAGAATGAAAGTTGGACGAGTTTAACAAGAAGCCGCTCCCAATGGAGGCTTGTCAGGAAGAAGTAAATGTCAGGGGAGTGAGAGATAGAATGTCAATGTTTCTCAGCTGGAGGATGATGATGACCCTATGGAGGAAATCCCTCTAGTTTTACAGGAGGGGCAGGTCAACATGATCAGAGTCAAAGTAGCGTTGGGGGGCCTGACCCCAATCCTAAAGATATCCAACAAGAAAAAAAAGACGGAGCTCAGGACCCTCAGTGTAGTGAACCTAATCAGCCTCCCTGAACCGACTATCACAAAAAAAATTGTAACCTCATTTTCTAATGAGAAGAATGATGCACTATTGATATCGACAATGATCCTTAGAAGGAGAGTTAACCGTATCCTGGTGGACAATAAATATTTTTGTAACATCATTTTCAAAACTGCACTGGAAGAATAAAGATGGGAAACTTGATAGGGTACATCAGGCCCTATGACACAATCCCAAAGGGGATTTGAGGATACTGTCGTCACCCCCTATGGAAGAATAAAAATCTTAGTGAAACTTATCTACACCAAAGATGAAAAGATTAGGATAACAAGGCCTGTAGATTTTGTAATAGTCGATTAGTCAAATATCTATAACAACTTTTTAGGACATCCTCTTCTTGAAACATTAGAGACAGTGACCTCATCTTATTTTTATTGTATCATGTTCCCCACTATTGAGGGAATGATTGGCACCATTAAGGGTGACCAAAAAATGGCAAAAAGATGTTTGAATTACTCTTGTTCAAATTTAGATTCAACATCCCCCACATCCCCCAATGTGTGTTTCGAACATAAAGTACCAATAAAAATTACTCTATAAATACCTTATTTTACTCCCATTTCTAAACACCCTCTTCAAGTTATCATAAACTCAAA
The DNA here is from genome assembly GCA_026898435.1 of Prunella vulgaris. NCBI lineage: Eukaryota > Viridiplantae > Streptophyta > Magnoliopsida > Lamiales > Lamiaceae > Prunella > Prunella vulgaris. The sequence continues at coordinate 106,901 of JAPKLY010000647.1, read as the reverse complement.
CAAAATGAGTAAAATCTTTCTCTCCATCATCACCCTTGCCTACTTTGTCATGCTTGTTGTTTAGTCAAAAGGTGTCTACGTGCAAGTGTACACGATCGTTATTGCAATGGCAAGCTTAACCAAGTATATTTTATATCGAACCTAAAGGAAACGGGGATTTGTAAGGTGAGACTATTGTTCTTGATTCAAAAACACAAAGCAAATAAAGGGATTCAGTATCTATGTCTACTAGTACGTCAAACTTGTAAACTACCTATCACCTTAATTCACAAAGTGAGCAAGTTGTGTGAGAAGTGTATTAGTGTACTATCCTATGTTTCATGTGGTGAAGCATCACTTACTCATGCATTGAGGTATTGTACAATCAATAGGCAAGCCACTCTAGTATGCAAAGGTCTCCGTAAATGCACATAAGAGCCTCTAATTGTCTTTCCAATTCTCTAAGGTAATTCTCACTATCTTAGGAATTTTAACAAACACTTAGTATGCAATGACCTAATAACAAGAATGTTTTAGATAAATAGCCCAAATTTCGTATGAGACTAAGTCCTAATGGCCCATACAATTAATTATGCATATAAGCATTCATACAAACCATCAAAATAGAGAATTGATCATACAACATCTCAAGCATTCATAAGATCAACATAAACACCACACTAATCCATAGGAATCATGCACCAACACACAAAGGAATTAGCACATGGCTAATTTAATAAGCAAAATAGAAATTGAAGTAACTACTTTCATCATTAAACAGGAATTATAAAAGTATACAAGAATTTACCTATTACAAGTGGAATTGAAAAAATACAAGATTACCTCAACAAGCTAGAAAATGATCCCACAATAGACATTGAAAATCAATCTGTTGAAATGTAGCTTTAGCTATGCTAAGAATGCTGGAGAAGACGGATCGTCGATCCGAACGGTAGATCAAAAGTTATCTAAGAAATCGGAATTGAAAATTTAAGAACACTCACTTGGAAACTACCTCTAACTTCTCCTAATCTAGTAAGAGAATATGAATCTAAGAAAATGATAAAAGTTTTTCTAGAAAATCTGAGATGGAAGTATATATAGTGCCCTTGGATCATTGACTAAGATGCCCTTCATTAAAACGCGCGAAAATACAAAAATAGCCCTGAAAATCCGAGAAATATGCAATGCTATCGCCCAAGAGCTGACCAGTTGTCGACCTCTCGTGCGACAGCTTGGTCGACAAAAGGCCCCCTTATCGCACAAGAGCTGTGCATCTATCGACCAGGCTTGGTCGACCGCCAGCTCGAGAAATGCCTGTCGATCCAGAGATGTTGGTGGACACATGCCTAGCTTCTGAAGAAGAAACCCATGTCGCCCGAGGCCTTAGTCTAGGTAGATGCGTGACTTCCTTGTTTTTGTCATATCATGAGCTCTAGAACTCCGATCGACTTGATTCTTCTTTCGTTGCGACCCTCTCTTCAAGCTCTTTAAAATAATATAGAAATTTCTCAACTCCAGAATTTGGACTTTTCTCTATCTTGCTCGTTTCTTCCTTATTTTGCTCATTTTCACCTACAATCACAACTTCCTAGCCAAAAAGGGTTATGTTGGTCCCGAAACGAGTTAAATCAGTGTATGGGGGGGGGAATACACTGATGTCAAATTTTTCTGAAAGACTCAGAAAAATGCTCTAACGCACTCAGTCAGGATTCCCTGAAGTACTCAGTACGCTGAAGGTCCACAGGGGCAGCAGGGACGGTTCAGTAACGAGTCAGATAAACTGAGTGTGAGTAATGTGCTCGGAGGCTCAGTAGAGATAACAAACCTACTGACTGCTCGGAAGCGAGTCAGTTGGACTACTATCTCAGTGAGTCAGAGTACGTGCGGAAAGTGAGCCCTTAGATTCTACTCGTTTTAGTTTCTGAAATCGTTTTCTCTGAGTTGCTTAGTAAATTGGTGGTTAAGGCTGAGTGCACAGTATTCAGATTCAGGATGATTGATTCAGTCCTGAAGTAAAAACTAATGCAGTATGTTCAGTTTAATATGATTACATTTATGATCCTGAACAAAACAGTAAATCAGCACACAGGGGACTTTTTAACGTGGTTCGGAGATAACCAACTCCTACGTCCACGACCTGATTTAACAGGAAGCTATCCTCAAAACCCTGAGGATAGGTACTTGGGTTTTACGTGCCAAGGGACACGAGTAGCCAACTTCCTCTCTTAGGAACTGACCCCTGGGCGTTTTACAAGTCCCAGTCCTTCTAACCAACCTATCTCACACTTTGAGAGGTTTGGTATTCTGGTTTCCAACTAAGATAGCTCTAGCAATACAAATCAATGCTAAATAATAGAGCTATCGATCTAAGCAAATTAAGAGTGAATCCTACTACAACACTAGGGAAATTTAATTGCAGAGTGTTGTTTATGATATGCTTTGTGTTCTTGGATTCTTGAGAGTTTTCTCTTGGAAATTTCCCGTTAACCTTGAATGGGTGCAAGGTTCTCCATATTAATAGGCGAGATTCAAAATAGATCCGTTGGAGGAGATCAAATCAAATCTTTCCTATTTTAGGTAGATTGCAGGCTAGAAATACTGTTCGACCTACCCGCCATGCTTATTCTGGCAAGTTGTCACATCACCTGCAACCTTTTGAGACGCATTAAATGCCGCATTAAATGCTGCGCAGACTCTGTGCTTGCGTGTCGAAAGATCATTGGCTCTCCGCTATAACGGCTAGTTGACCTTCAGACATTTATCCTTCCTCGTACATTCAATGCTCTGAGTCTCTTGTTAATAACTCAGTCTGAACGTGTGTCTTAATGGAGTCTTACTGACATTCTTTTTGTCTCTTGTCCCATAGCATAAATAACCTTTTGCTTTGGACTGACATGATTCAGGTGATCTGAACCACAGCCTAAGTCAGGTCCTATGTGCATTCAGCACAGCCTGATAGGTTATTCAGCTTAGTATGTGTTACCTTTTTGCTTCGGACTTACAGGATTCAAGTGAACTGAACCAAGGCCTAAGTCAGGTCCTATGTGCATTCAGCACAGCCTGATAGGTGACACTTACTCTTCACTGACTGACTTCTGTCCTGAGTATGCTTAGTGTACTCAGTAGAAACATCAGCCAACGGTACTTCAGGATTGACTTCAGGATGAATCAGCAGGCTTCGATCTTCAGCTCCAGAACAGACAATCTTCAGCGAGACTGACTGACTCCTTCAGGATGGTTTACACTTCAGACTTCAGTAAATTGGGTCGACTCCAATATTTTTCAGTCTTCAGCATGGTCCTCCTGTACTGAATCTCTAACCTAACTATCCTGAATTATTTTATCCTGAATACTATACTTAGGCAAATTCATCAGGGGTTTTGGGATCTAATCAAAATGCTCAGATTGTTCCAACAGGTTAAATACACAAAGTATCGCATAATAGGGTCAAATATGAACATAATATCACCAAAAGCATATAGAAATGAGTGCTAAAACATGCAATTATGACCCTAATCACACCCCCAAACTAGATTATTCCTCGGCCTCGAGCAACGAAGCGATAAGATAGGGGAATAATTATATCGTTGAAGCATTAAGCACACAATCAAATGCCATATATACATCACCTAATATCATGCAATCTATCAATGTAGTATCATCTCATCAACCATTTATATAACATCAATGCACACAAGATCAAATCAATGAGTCAAAATCCTCACTAGATAGTGTATCACTCAAGCTCTCAAGTGTATGAGGTTCACTCAACATCACACATAGTACATCCACTACCATAAGCTTGATAAAAGTCTCAAATTCTCCACCACTAGATAAGTAACTCATCATCAAATCAAAGAGGACTTTTATTTGGTTGTAGTGTTGGCTCTTTGGTAAGGGTGGGATATTTTTAGATAGAAGTGACTATCATACTAGTGGAGCAAGATGTTAAGACTCTACTCTTCCAAAGATAAGTAACAAGTGATCAAATTGCAACACCATTTCAACCACATAACATTTCTTTTCACACTTCTTCCTTTCAAGCATTTTTCCCTTTTCTTTCTTTTGCAATTTTTCATCACATCACCAACAAATTAGGAACATAAGCTCTTATTCACATCTTTTCATTCAACACAACTTCCACTCTTTTTTTTTTACATCTTCATCTTTTGTCTCTTTCACTTTTCTTCACCATCTCATCCACCAAGCTTACTTTCAAAGCACATGTAACCCTCATATCCTCATATAAGCTCCACTAGTAATAGGGAAAGTAAGGCTCAAAATGAAGGATAATCAAGCTACAATCATGGGTTGCCAAAGAAAAGGCCAAAGGCACAAAATGGCTAACAATGGAATCTATGTCATGGCATGGTTAATTTGGCTAAGTGACTCATATAAAATCAAAGATGGCCTCAAATCATTTTTGACAACTCATTACAAAATATGATCTCAAACAAGACTCAAATCAAGTTCTAGAGTGGAAATGCACCATGTTGATCTCACATCAAAGAAATGTCATCCGTTTAATATTGAAACGGGCAAAATAGGCTCAAACCACACGGGTCAAGGTGATCATGACTCATATCATATAAAAAATGTACACATCAATCATGTATGAAGCATCAAAGAATTAACTATACTATAGACAAAAATGAATTAAGCAATATACACACTACACTTAACTATGCACAATCTACATCATCCACACAATCATAAGCATATCTCATGCCACACTGCTCTAACCTAGCAACATAAGGCCAAAAATAAACAAGCAAAACAAAGGCTCATCACTACAATAGGCATCAAATCAAAAGACAAATAGCATTTTCATGAGAATGACAAAATGATCACACCCCCCCAAACTTTTTTGGACCATAGGTCTAAAAAGTTTGGCAAAGGAGTGGAGGCAAGAATCATGCAATGCACAATAAAGCTCAAATCATAATAACCATCATCAAATATCCAAGATCATCATCAATCAAACCAAACAAATCAAGCAATCTAACTAACATGAGGAAAAGGAAGCAAGTAAACAAGCGTGAGTAAGAAGGAGTATAGAAAACATACCTATGGAGGGAGATGAAGAGTAGAAATGTAGAGCTTGAATTCCAAGAATTTTCCTCTTCTCTTCTCGTGTATTTTGGAAGAGTATGTGTGCAAGAATTTGGTGTAAAATATATGTGTTTGTGTGTGGAAAATGGTGTACAATGGTGTTGGAAGAAAGTGTGGTCAAAACAAGAAAAATGGTCAAGATGACTTACCTTGGGTGCTGCGCTCAGATAGACTTGGTGAGCCGCTCAGACGGCTCTTGAGAATTTCTGCCCTGGGCCGTAGCAAACCACTCGAACACACTATGGTCAGTGCTCGGACACCTTGAGCCATCCGCTCGGTCAGAGCCTTTTTTCAACATTTCTGAATTTACTTTTTCTACACCACTTCAAACAATTTTTAAACACCACAAACATCATCAATCAATATCAAATAGCCCATATGAAGAATGATCACACCCCCCAAACTTTTTTGGATTGTAAATCCTAAAAGTTTGGAAAAGAATGGTAAAAATGGCATTTGTTAAGCAATTAAAGCACAAATCCAAATATAATTATGCACAACACTATCCAAAACCAATCCTACCATCTCAATATAAACTCCCCCAAACTACCTATTAAGCACAAGTAACAATCAAGAGTGAAATAGCACAACTTACTTCAAAATCCAAAATCATGAAAACAAAACAAAAATCTAACTAACAAGGAATATCAAAAGGATATAAGGGTGTGTTGCCTCCCACATAGTGCTTGGATTTAACGTCCCCTAGCCGGACGTACCAATGTTAGGTAAATGGCCAAGGATATCTTTCATCCTCTCCATCTAACTCTAATCTCAAAGCTTCAAAATCAAGGAAACATGCATGATTTCTTCCCCAAACACCTACTTTCCTTGTCAATTTGAATTTATAAGCACAAGAAAAATCATCTTTTCTTCTCAACCTAATCCACCCCCATCTCCTACTATCAAAATTGTTCAAGAGGATTCTTAATTCAACCTTATTATCAATCAATTCTAGAGGCAAGACAAATTCACAAATAACAACTTTATCAATTAAAGCACAAGTGAAAGAGTTTAAGTGTTTAGAAATTCTCATTTCTCCTTGAAGCTTATCTTCCACTTCATTTTGTTGTTCTTCCTCCATGAAGCTCCTATTCATAGGTGGACATTCATCTACCTTTTCTTGATTATTTTCTTTTCCTCCTCTTGAATCATTTAAATTACCCCCATCTTCCTCCTCCAACTTTGCTTCACTAATCTCTTGGGCTTGTTTGGCCAATTGCTCCACTTGGAGCTCTAAGCTCTTGATTTAATCTCCTCGAGATTTGATAATTTTTTCAAACTTCTCATTAGTCTCCTCAAAGCTTCTTTTGGCATCCTTTCGAATTTCTTCAAGTTGATTTAGGATGTAAACTAGAGTATCATTAATATGGCTTGAAGGAGCTTCTTCATGATTGGAAGGAATAGGAGAAGGTAATGTGTAGGAATATGGATCCTCATAAGAGTAAGGGTTAGTAGGATAAGGAATTTCGTGTGGAGGTGGTGGTTGATATGGGTGAGGTTGATACGTATAAAAAATAAGAGAATATAGATATTGTGGAGAATACGAGTAATGGTTGTATTCGTCCATCTCAATTGAGCTCACTCCTACAAAAATAAACAAGTATCAACACTCACTAAGAATGATTAGGAACACACAAAGAAACAAAGATAAGACATGTAAACACACATCACCACAAATAGTTACAAAAATTGACAATAAAAAAAACAACAAACAAACCCAACAACAACATGTAAACTCTCACACAAATTGTTGGTCCCGAAACGAGTTAAATCAGTGTATGGGGGGGGAATACACTGATGTCAGATTTTTCTGAAAGACTCAGAAAAATGCTCTAACGCACTCAGTCAGGATTCCCTGAAGTACTCAGTATACTGAATATCCGCAGGGGCAGCAGGGACGGTTCAGTAGTGAGTCAGATAAGCTGAGTGTGAGTAAAGTGCTCGGAGGCTCAGTAGAGATAACAAACCTACTGACTGCTCAGAAGCGAGTCAGTTGGACTACTATCTCAGTGAGTCAGAGTACGTGCGGAAAGTGAGCCCTTAGATTCTACTCGTTTTAGTTTCTGAAAACATTTTCTCTGAGTTGCTTAGTAAATTGGTGGTTAAGGCTGAGTGCACAGTATTCAGATTCAGGATGATTGATTCAGTCCTGAAGTCAAAACCAATGCAGTATGTTCAATTTAATATGATGACATTTATGATCCTGAACAAAACAGTAAATCAGCA
>JAPKLY010000647.1:26921-89581 GCA_026898435.1 Prunella vulgaris | reverse complement strand
GTACTTCAGGATTGACTTCAGGATGAATCAGCAGGCTTCGATCTTCAACTTCAGAACAGACAATCTCCAGCGAGACTGACTGACTCGTTCAGAATGGTTTACACTTCAGACTTCAGTAAATTGGGTCGACTCCAATATTCTTCAGTCTTCAGCATGATCCTTCTGTACTGAATCTCTAACCTAACTATCCTGAACTATTTTATCCTGAACACTATACTTAGGCAAATTCATCAGGGGTTTTGGGATCTAATCAAAATACTCAGATTGTCCCAACACAAATAGTAAAGACAAAATTGAAAACAAGAACAACTATCAACCAACCATACAAACAAGCCGTCTCCCCGACAACGGCGCGAAAAACTTGTCTAGCTAAAAGGTGTCTATGTGCAAGTGTACACGATCATTATTGCAATGGCAAGCTTAACCAAGTATATTTTATATCGAACCCAAAGGAAACGGGGATTTGTAAGGTGAGACTATTGTTCTTGATTAAAAAACACAAAGTAAATAAAGGGATTCAGTATCTATGTCTACTAGTTCATCAAACTTGTAAACTACCTATCACCTTGATTCACAAAGTGAGCGAGTTGTGTGAGAAGTGTATTAGTGTACTATCCTATGTTTCATGTGGTGATGCATCACTTACTCATGCATTGAGGTATTGTACAATCAATAGGCAAGCCACTCTAGTATGCAAAAGGTCTCCCTAAATGCACATAAGAGCCTCTAATTGTCTTTCCAATTCTCTAAGGCAACTCTCACTATCTTAGGAATTTTAACAAACACTTAGTATGCAATGACCTAATAACAAGAATGTTTTAGGTAAATAGCCCAACTTTTGTATGAGACTAAGTCCTAATGGCCCATACAATCAATTATGCATATAAGCATTCATACAAACCATCAAAATAGAGAATTGATCATACAACATCTCAAGCATTCATAAAATCAACATAAACACCACACTAATCCATAGGAATCATACACCAACACACAAAGGAATTAGCCCATGGCTAATTTAATAAGCAAAATAGGAATTGAAGTAACTACTTTCATCATTAAGTAGGAATTGTAAAAGTATACAAGAATTTACCTATTATAAGTGGAATTTAAAAGATACAAGATTACCTCTACAAGCTAGAAAATGATCCCACAATAGAAATTTAAAATCAATCGGTAGAAATGTAGCTTTAGCTATGCTAAGAATGTTGGAGAAGACGGATCGTCGATCCGAACGGTAGATCAAAAGTTATCAAAGAAATCAGAATTGAAAATCTAAGAACACACACTTGGAAACTACCTCTAACTTCTCCTTATCTAGTGAGAGAATATGAATCTAAGAAAATGATAAAAGTTTTTCTAGAAAATCTGAGATGGAAGTATATATAGTGCCCTTGGATCATTAACTAAGACGCCCTTCATTAAAACGTGCGAAAATACGAAAATAGCCCTGAAAATCTGAGAAATATGCACTGCTGTCGCCCAAGAGCTGACCAGCTGTCAACCTCTCGGGCTACAGCTTGGTTGACAAAAGACCCCCTTGTCGCACAAGAGCTGTGCATCTATCGACCAGGCTTGGTCGACAGCCAGCTCGACAAATGCCTGTCGATCCAGAGATGTTGGTCGACACATGTCTGTCTTCAGAAGAAGGAACCCGTGTCTCCCGAGGCCATAGTCTCGGTTGACTCCGATCGACTCGATTCTTCTTTCGTTGCGACCCTCTCTTCAAGCTCTTCAACATAATATAGCAATTTCTCCATTTTGCTCAACTCCAGAATTTGGACTTTTCTCGATCTTGCTCGTTTCTTCCTTATTTTGCTCGTTTTCACCTACAATCACAACTTCCTAGCCAAAAAGGGTTAAATACACAAAGTATCGCGTAATAGGGTCAAATATGAACATAATATCACCAAAAGCATATAGAAATGAGTGCTAAAACATGCAATTATGACCCTAATCACTTGCTATTTGCTATTTCAATGAAGAAGAAGAAGAATTCGGTGCATTACCTTGGATTGTTGCGGTAATTGCAATGCAATTTATAATATTAGCTTGGGGAGTAGCATTTTTATAATTGTAATGTAATTTCTTGTTGTTTAATAAATTTTTTATCTTTCATTTTTGAATAGTTCTACCAAATGGACACTATGGATGCGGCAATTGCCTCTTTAAATAAATTTTTTCCTTGTTTCATTAAAAAGGATTTGATTAAGATATATTATGCTCGATGTGAAAGATTACAATTAATGAAGATTAAAGGAATACCACTTGATCTTCAATGGTTGATTGAAGCAAAGGTTAGAATTGGAGGTGAGTTACCTAATTCAATTGTTCCACGCGTGGTTGGTTTGGGTAGAAGTTCATTTTCTAAAAAATGAAGGGCTAAAAGAATGGGAGTTTGCAATAAATGTGCTAGATGGACGTGTAACACACGTTGTAAAAAATATAGGAATGGCTTCCGATAATCGATTAAATAAAATAGATTTCATTATAAATGGACTGAGTAAGGGGTCAATGGATAACCAATGGACCTCTGAGACGCATTATATTGGAATAGAGCAAAGAGCTTTAGTCGATTTAAGGAATGAATTAATAATAGAATATGCACATTATCTCGGGAGTCTGATGTTAAATGACCCTGTTTACCAATTTCTAAGAAAATTGGATGGGAAGCATATCCCTGACTCATAGAAGGTGTTTAAGCCGTTTCTGGACGTAAAACCAGTGGAAGATGTGAGCCACAATCACAACTACTGTCCCCAAGTGGGACCTCAATCTCTTAATTTTCTTTTGACTTTTGTTTCATTTAACAGTATTTCTCGAATCGTATCAGGTACGTTTTTCATTTATCTTTGCCTATATAATTCAGTGTTGAGCTTATTACAACTCGTATCATCCTTTCGAATGTCCAAATATGGCAACTTCATCTTCTAGAAAATAACCTCCATTTGTGTGTTAAGGGGAGCTGGAAATGGTCTTCATATAGAATTTGCTCGAGTAGCAAATAAGCTAGGTGGTATACTAGCTCGGAGAAATATCAAACTAGTACACTGAGGAGGTACACTTGGCCTGGTAGGTAATGTTGCCTTGACAGCATCTTGGGGAGGGTCTGATGTTCAGGGAGTCGTTCACACAGGTATAAAAAGATTTAATCCTACTACAATTGGTGAGGAAATACAGATTTCATCCTTAATGGAAAGAATGCCAAAATTGATAGAAATCTCTGATGCATTCATAGCCCTTCCAGGTGGTATTCTTACTTTGGAAGAAATATTTAACATTGTATGTTGGACATGTTTATGTATTCATTCAAAACCTGTGGGACTACTAAATATTAATGGTTATTATGATGGGTTACTAACTTTTATGGATCATGTGAAGCAACATGGTTTTATTGAAGAATCAGTACGTCAACTCTTTAGAGCAGATTCAGATCCAGAACAATTAATAGAAAAACTCAATGCCTGTGAGATTATAAAAATGCCCAATCACGTCTCAGTTAAACTGGTTAGGAACTCGACCCAGAATAAGTCAGGATGATTTAGATTTACATTTGTGAAAAAAATTAGAAAAATAAAAAAATTAAAAAAAAAATGCATATATATATATATATGTGTGTGTCTGTTTGCGTATTTCAGGTTTATTGCTACAAATTTCTCTGTGGAATCAGGTAATCTCTCCTCTTTTACAATTTCGTCTATTCATCATTGAGGACAATGTGTTGTTTAAATTGGGGGGTGGGGATTAGTTGAGTCTTTTAAACAAAAAATTAAAAATAAATAAATTAAAAACACTATAAAGATGGCAGAGTAAAGGGGGTAAGAAAATTCACCTTTTCTTTGTACCTTTGAGACGCATCACAACCAGGACTTTTTAAATTTATTGATTTCTTAATTTTAATATATGCTATTTAACAAACTTGGTACTTTTTTTTTCTATTTTGGTTAAGCACTTTCTAATAGATGTTTATAAGTCATTCTTATTTCACACACACACTGTGACAAAAGATTATGGACTATAATTGAATAATTCTACTAATTTTTCTATTTTACAAATGGTTGCAATTGATTGTTGAAAAAAAAAAATTATTTTAACAAGATTTACATTAGAAAACTGCAACTTTTGTTTAGTGGATATGAACCTACCCTGTGAGAATTTGTGCCTAAATAGCATGTTTGAGCATTCTTTTATGTGAGATACTCTGTCATGAATTATGTTCTTCAGAACTTGTTTTGAATCTGTATCAGTCACTCTGTATGCATACATAAGAATGATGAAGGCAATTAAGACTTACCTTTCTTTTTCAATGCCTTAGTAAACCCCTTTGAGCCTAAATAAAACCTTTTCTTTTACCACAAAATCATAATTATCAGTTCTCAAAGTGTGAATAAGGTGAATTATTCTTGTGAAGGTGTAAAAAAAAAATTAAAAAAAAGGAAAAAGAAAAAGAAAAAAAAAAGAAAAAAAAGAAAAAAAAGTGATATTTTTCGGAATAATGATGAGGACGGCGATGGACAGTATTGAATAGATTTGAAGATGCGAATCAAAGCCTAAATATAATTCTTTCTACATTTGGTTGCAGACCACTTTTAGCCAAAATCCAGAGCCGAATTTTATTCATAACTTCACCCTAAGCCTCATTACAACCAAATAAAGTCCTTCGAACTTATGTTGCATGCATTGTTGATTGACTGACGGATGTATAACCAAGCCTATGATAGAAATATTCACGATATTGAGTCTGAGCGTAAACACTAGCCACATTGAGAGATGTAAGGCATGTGAAATCCACTAGCAAAAGCTATTTATTCTAATAACTATCTTGTTAAAAACAAAATATATATATATATATTTTCATCATGAAAGTTGTTAGCCATAGTAAAATATCAAGATAATAGAATTATGACGTGAACTCCATACCTTTTGGTCACTTAACTTGAGCACAACAGGGGATGACTGTAAAACTGTCTATTTAGATTGTATTGAACATAAAATAGTTTTAAAATGCAATAGTTTGTTAATTTAGATATATTATAACAAAGAATTGGTAAGATGCAAATAAAAGCATCATCACAAAATTATGTTACGCTTTCATCACTAGAGACTAGTAATGAGCTGGTTGGGGAGTGTGATTAGCGTTTAAGTATGCATGTATTTTACCTATTTTGTGTATTATTTTGTGTACTATAATGTATTGATTAGCGTATTTATATATAATTTCACACTTTCTAATTAGTTATAAGTATTTATGTTTTCTATATAAAAAAGTGACATATGTATAATTTAACATGGCCATTACGTTTATTGTTTATTGTTAAGGTCATAAGTAGAGTTATACTTATCCAAATTTTATGGTATTGAACACCTAAGACAATGTACTAAATACTTAAGACATGTTAGTGATCCAATTTTACAAGTTTGGAATGTAATTATACTCAAAAGTGAAGACTCCATTTCTGTCCAAACATTGGACTCAAAACACATTTTCGTAATTGCACAATATCTGGAGCCTCACTAATCCAATTGAACCAATTCAAATTGTATTTGATCACTATTTCGTTTCTCTACAACTTGTCTTCAGGGCTCAAGTGTCAAAAGTTATGGCTTCAATTGTCAAAATGACAATCAATTCAAGGGCCCCAGAATTCCGCCATTCCAGGACACATGTTGGTAAACTATTCACCATAATTCACACAAAACTACAATGTACACAAGACCAGAGCCATTAGTTAGCCAAGAAATTTTCAAGACACAGTAAAAATATTAAACGAATTGATTTTGTGCAAGCTGAGATATCTGCTTTTCAAAAGACCACAACAAATACGCGGATAAAAACAACCCAGTTTGACCAACTTGACTATTCTGCCCATAACCCACAATCCAGAGATCCGATTTTTGAGATCTTAGACTCCTTGGAAATCTAATCCAACGGCCTACAACTCTCATTCAGAAGTTAAGATGAAATTTGGATGGCATGGGCAATTAAATTACTAATCCTTACAGGCCACGTGAATTGGTTGCTAGAGTCTTCATCATTCAATATTTAGAGGCCTATATAAAGAGCCCTTTAGCAACCTTTCAAGGCATCCCACTTTTCTTGTATTTCTTCTATATTTAGTCTAGTGTCTCTCTTAGAGATATGAGTTCTTATTGTATTAGTATGAGTAGCTAAATATTTTACTAGAGTTAGGGAAGAAGCTTTAGGAAAGTATTAGTGATGTTCTTGGTTATTCAATAAAGATTTTCAAAGTTTCAATCCTTTAGTCATTTGATGAGTTCTTAAGAGAGGTTTTGAAGTGTCATTATTTTGATTTGTTATAGACTTATTGGCACAACAAATGCTTAGTTTTATATTTCAACTATTGATTTTATAAACTTGTTAGAACAACTAAAGGTACTTTTCAAAGTGTTAATACACACTCATAATTTCCAAAAGTTTGTAAGAGAGGTTTTGATGTGTCATTATTTTGATTTGTTGTAGACTTATTGGCACAACAAATGCTTAGTTTTACATATCAAACTACTGATTTTATAAACTTGTTTGAAATTATTCTATGTGCTCAAAGTTATATCTTCCGATTGAAATATCTTAATTGTTAGATTTCGATTGAGTTATCAAAGATAACCAAGAATAAATCTAGTATTTTTATCTAAAGTGGAATCCTGAAGCTCTAGTATTTTTTTACTTTATTGAAACCTCTCAACTAGATAATATATTTTTCTTCCAAATCTCCCTGTTGTTTGACACTCGGTCACCCGAGAAATTTTATTACTTGAAATCAACCTACACTTGGGTACATAACTTTAAAGGAGCTATCAATGACCAACTAAAGCATACATAAGCTCAACTAAACCAAGAAATCACCATATATAACAAGAGGCAACACCCCCAAACTAGGATGAATAAAAAACACCAACCAAGGTAAGGAAATTCACTACCTCATGTGAAGCAAATCAAAACAAACAAGACTAACTACACTACAAAGTAATCCTAATAAGCAAGAACTTTTTAGGATGGGTTGCCTCCCATCTAGCGCTTGGATTTAACGTTTCCTAGCCGGACGACACAAATGTTAGCTAAATGGCCAAGGATATTTGTCATCCTCCCCATCTAACTCTAATCTCAAAGCTTCACAATCAAGGAAACAAGTAGGATTTCTACCCCACACCCCTACTTTCCTTATCAATTTATACTTGTAAGCACATGTATTTTCTTCTTCATTTCTTCTAAACCTAATCCACCCCCATTTCTCACTATCAAACATATTCAAGAGGATTCGCAATTCAATCTTATTATCAATTATATCAAAAGGCAAGACGAAATCAATATAAACTACATAATCAATTAAAGCATAAGTTGAAGAGTCTAAGGGTTTAGAAATGCTTATTTCTTCATTTAGCTCATCTTCCACTTCATCTTGTTGTTCTTCTCCATTTATACTCATGTCCCATAATGGACATTCATCCACCTCTTCTTGTTCTTCCTCTTCCCCCTCTCTTAAATCATCTATCTCCTTCTCCTCCACATCTTGTTCTTTCAACTCTTCCTTCTCCTCTTCATGATTCCTACAAATGCATACATAAGAAGCGACATAGTCCATATAATCATAAAAAGGAATCATATCATAATCAATATAATTGTAAAACAGATTAGTAAAGCTCTTAAGATTGGAGATATAGAACACGAGTCACTTTGATCTCTTCATAATCATCTTCATCTTCTTTGATCTCACTTAGGATTTCCCCTTTGCTATCATCCACATTAAAATCAAATTGATCATAAAGATCTTTATACTCATCATGCTCATCCTCATCTTTGTCATCCTCTTTACTCTCAATAATTTCTTCTTTTTCCTTTTCCTTTCCACTCTCTTCTCTTTTCTCTTCTTGTCCATCCTCCCCTTCTTCTTGATCCCTAACAAATTTAACTTGAGAAATGTTATAAGCAACATTATCAATCATAATAGTAATATTGTGCTAAGAGGAATCATGAGAAGGATTAGTAGAAATTTTAGCATTAGAAAAATCTTGAAGAGAAAAGGCTTGAATCTTCTCATGATGATCATTATCTTTTTATTCCATATGCCTTTCTTCTTCATTATCTAGAGTAACCCCATATTCCTCCTCAAAAGTCTCATTGGCTTGGGTGTCCAATTGCTCCAATTGGAGTCTTATCTTCTCCATTCGCGACATACAAGCCAAATTTTCCATTTTGAATTCCAAGAGTGTGATATGGTCACCTTGAAGTTAGAAAAGTCTATCAAACTTCTTATTTGTCTCTTTAAAATGTCTTTCATCCTCCCTTTGTATTTCTTCGAGTTGATTGAGGATGTAGACTAGAGTATCATCAAGGTGGCTTGGAGGATTTTCTTCATGATTGAGAGGCATAGGAGAGGGTAGATGATTAGCGTTTAAATATGCATATATTTTATCTATTTTGTGTATTATTTTGTGTACTATAATGTATTGTTTAGCGTATTTGTATATAATTTCACATTTTCCAGTTAGTTATAAGTATTTGTGTTTTCTATATAAATAAGAAACATATGTATAATTCAACATGACCATTATGTCTATTGTATATTGTTGAGGTCTTAAGTGGAGTTATACTTATACAAATTTTATTATATTGAACACCTAAGACAATGTACTAAATACTCAAGACATGTTAGTGATCCAATTTTACAAGTTTGGATTGTATTTGTACTCAAAAGTGAAGACTCCATTTCTGTCCAATGTTTGAACTCAAAACACATTTTAGTATTTGCACAATATCTGGAGCCTCACTAATCCAATTGAACCAATTTCAGTTGTATTTGATCACTAATTCGTTGCTCTACAACTTGTCTTCAGGGCTCAAGTGTCAAAATTTCCGGCTTCAATGGTCAAAATAACAATCAATGCAAGGGCTTCAGAATTCCGCCATGTCAGTACACATGTTGGAAAATAATTCACCATAATTCACACAAAAGTCCAATTCACACAAGACCAAAGCCATTGGTTAGCCAAGAAATTCATCAAGACACAGTAAATATATTAAAGGCGTTGATTTTGTGCAAGCTGAGATATCTGCTTTCCAAAAGACCACCATAAATTCGCGGAGAAAAACAATCCAGTTTTACCAACTCCACTATTCTGGTCATAACTCACAATCTAGAGATCCGATTTTTGAGATCTTAGACTCCTTGGAAAGCTAATCCAACGGTCTACAACTTTCATTCAGAAGTCAAGATGAAATTCGGACGGAAAGGGCAATTTAATTACTGATGTTTACAGGCCACGTGAATTGGTTGCTAAAGTCTCCATGATTCACTATTTGGAGGCCTATATAAAGAGCCCTTTAGCAACCCTTGAAGGCATCCCATTTTCCTTGTAATCCTTCTATCTTAGTCTAGTATCTCTCTTAGAAATATGAGTTCTTATTGTATTAGTATGAGTAGCTAAATATTTTACTAGAGTTAGGGATGAAGCTTTAGTAAAGTATTAGTAATGTTCTTGGTTATTCAATAAAGATTTTCAAAGTTTTAATCCTTTAGTCATTTGAAGAGTTTTTAAGAGAGGTTTTGATGTGTCATTACTTTGATTTGTTGTAGACTTATTGGCACAACAAATGCTTAGTTTTACATATCAACTATTGATTTTATAAACTTGTTCGAATTTCTAAAGGTACTTTTCAAAAGTATTATATGTGCTCAAAGTTATATCTTCCGATTGAAATCACTTAATTGTTAGATTTCGATTGAGTTATCAAAGATAACCAAGATCATAACTCTAGTATTTTTATCTAAAGTGGAATCCCGAAGCTCTAGTATTTTGTTACTTTATTTAAACCTCTCAACTAGATAATATCTTTTTCTTCCAAATCTCCCTGTGGTTCGACACTCGGTCTCCCGAGAAATTTTATTACTTGAAATCAACCTACACTTGGGTACGTAACTCTCAAGGAGCTATCAAGTTTTTGGCGCCGTTGCCGGGGAGGTTTTGCGGAGAACAAATCCATCGGTTGTGAGGTTTATCCTCACAAGTTTGTGAGTTCTTCTCTCTATCTCTCTACTGTATTATATTTATTTGTATGCATAATTGGACTCGTGATATTATAAGTGGTCGTTTAATAAGAGGTTATAACATTAATTTTATAAATATTGCATCAAGTATGGCAGACAATGAAAGTGTTGATGGAGATAATGTTCAAAACCAAAATAATTTTGAAAGACGCAATAATGAAAATTTGCATGTGCGTTCTATGCGTGAATTTATTGAACCCCAACGAAATTCGGTTCCATCATGCATAGTGTACCCTCAAGATGCAGATAATTTTAGGTTTAAACATGGTATGATTCAATTGCTCCCTAATTATCATGGTTTTGACTCTGAAAATCCTTACTTGCATTTAAAAGAATTTGAAGAAATTTGTGAAACATTTAATGAACCAAGGTGTACTCAAGAAGCTATTAAGCTAAAGTTATTTCCTTTTTCTCTTAAAGATAAAGCAAAAACTTGGCTTAATTCTCTTAAACCATACTCAATTACATCTTGGCAACAGATTCAAACTGAATTTTTGAAAAAATTCTTCCCGATTAATAAGACGAATGCTTTAAAAAAAGAAATCAAGATTTTTTTTCCAAAAGAGTGATGAGCAATATTTTAAATGTTGGGAACGTTTTAAGGATTTATTAAATGTTTGCCCTCACCATGGTTTTGAAACTTGGAGAACCGTAAGTTTCTTCTATGAAGGTTTAAACGCTGAAACAAAACAATTTGTGGAAATGATGTGTAATGGTGAATTTTTGGATAAAAATCCTGATGATGCACTTGAGTATTTTGATCATCTAGTTGAAAAAACTCAATCTTGGTATAATGAAAATACTTCTGAAGGCTCAATTAGATCTAAGCTTGAAAATTCTAAAGGAAAATATAATTTAAGTCAAGAAGACGATCTAAATGCTAGAATTGAAAGTTTAACTAAACAAGTTGAAAGTTTGCAACTAAAGAAACCTAAGGAAGTAAAATTTGTGCAAAATGATGACATATGTGAAATTTGTGCCATTAATGGAAATGTAACTAATGAATGCCCACAAATTCCTATTTTCAAAGAGATGTGTCATGAACAAGTAAATGCATTATCTAATTTTCAAAATTCATATCCATCAGCTTTTTCTGAAACATACAACCCAAATTGGAAAAATCATCCAAACTTTAAGTGGAAAAATGAAAGTGTGTTACAACCTTTTCCCACCCAGAAAAACCCCAATTCCAATTTCACCCAACATAATAAACCACATATAAAAAGCCTTGAAGAAACTTTACAAGCCTTTATGCAAGAACAAACAACCGTCAACAACCAAACGTCAAAAGCCATCAATGATATTAAAAGTACATTATCTACTTTAACTAATACCTTAAGAACAGTTGAGAAAGGAAAGTTTCCTGCTCAACCTCAACAAAATCCTGCTGGGCAATGTCAAATTTCCTCTGATGCACCAGAAAATGTTAATTTTGTCACCACTTTAACAAGTGGAAAACAAATTGACAAAACAATCAACCTTAAGAAACAGGAAGTTGAGTCAACCCAGACCCCGAATAATGAAGATAAAAATAAAGGAGAAGATGAAAATAAGAATTTAAACCCTATTAAGAAATCATCCACTGCTCCTTTTCCTCAAAGATTACACCCAATTAAGAAATTGGACCAAAACTCTGAAATATTTGAGGTTTTGAAACAAGTAAAAGTTAACATTCCACTACTAGATGCAATAAAGCAAGTTCCATCTTATGCCAAATTTTTGAAAGATTTGTGTACTGTAAAGAGAAAACTACATGTTGAAAATAAGGCATTTTTAACAGAGAGTTTAAGTTCAATTTTTCAACAAGAAACCCCTCCTAAATACAAAGATCCTGGTTGTCCAACAATATCTTGTATTATAGGGAATACAAAAGTAGAACATGCACTTCTTGATCTTGGTGCGAGTGTTAACCTTTTACCGTTTTCTGTGTATAAACAACTAGATTTGGGAGAATTAAGGAAAACTACTGTCACACTTCAATTGGCAGATCGTTCTATAAAAATTCTAAGAGGTATAGTAGAGGATGTGTTAGTGCAAATTGATAAATTCTATTTTCCGGTAGATTTTATTGTTTTAGACACATGCCCAGTCTCAAATCCATCATCTCAACATCCAATCATTTTAGGAAGACCATTTCTTGCAACTTCTAATGCTTTAATAAACTGTAGAAATGGTGTTTTAAATATTTCTTTTGGAAATATAACTTTGGAGTTAAATGTTTTTAACATTTCTAAGCAACCACAAAGTAATGATGAGGCTAATGAAATTGATGTAATTGAGACATGTACGCTTGAACAATTGATAACCAGTACCCTTGGAATGCATCTCATCTTAAAAAGTATTATCAATAGAATAGTTCAATCCCCTGAAGGGGCGTGTAACTCCATGATAAGCGCTAATGTTCTAGTTGTGAGGAAAAATTGAATTTTTATTTCATGATAAAATGCCAGTAGGTCTCACGATCTCTTTTAGAGTTCTCAACCTAAAGGACCCTCGCTCCATCTGTTTAGGATAAGCGAATGTCCCAAAATCCTGATGAGCCTTCATTCTCTAAAGGCAAGAACTTTACGAAGTTGTCAATGAGCTAACTATCTCGCTTAAAAATACTTCGACTATCACGATCATACACAACTATAGAAGAGTCACAAAGGGTGTTCAAGTCAGGGAAAATACATTACATGGACCTAACAACTATTATAAGAAAATCTCTCTATCTCTATTGTGCGAAGGCGATATAATCTTCAATCAGCTCTAGCTTCTGCATCGATAATGCACCATGGCTACCAATGTGTACGATGATGGTTGAAAAATAATGACAGCTATCTAAGATCACTGGAGGAGCGATCAATAAAAAAAAAGTTGCCTCGACTCCTCATGGACAGAACAATCTTGGAGGACGCAGGGAAAACCTATCTTTGGAGGTCATCCACATTGATCCCAATGCAACCTCATAACGACTGAGTAGGGAAATAGGACACTGAGGGGCTGAGTTGAAGATGTGACCCCAGCCTGAAGAAGAGCAGTGAGGAAACAATATGAGCCTGCCAATATTTCTAGGAGGCCCTATAGATGGAACTCAATAATTACCATGGGAGGGATGTTGAGAATCTAGTCACCGACTGCATCAGGATCTAGCTCCCCACTACCACCCAATGACTCATGTTCATTACACCCACATAGTTCCATGGGGATTTAAGTCCATCCTTCGACCCAACAAAAGGTAAGGGCCGAGGAGGACCATCCCTCACTTTAGACTCACTCCCAGGGGAAGATTCCATCAACACGAACACTCATTTTTTTGTATGTTGTGGGCCAAATATAACCTCCAGTGGCCCAAGAGCAAGTACCGGATAAGTGGCCCATGATAAGTCAAAATCACCATGGTCAGAAGACCAAAGACGAACTTCCAAGCACCAACAAGGACTCCACGAGCAAGTCCAAGGTTGTTCCGAGGAAGGCTGCACAATTATAGTGAGTCACCACGTGTTTTGAGCACTCAAATAGTGCTCAGACAAAGGATACGATCAGTATACGAATGACCATAAATGATTAGACAATCAACATAGTGCTCGCGAGGAATGAAGAGAGAAGCTAGGCCTAGAGTGCCTCCGAGCAAGGACAGACAACCTCTGGGCAGCCATTGGCCCGAGCAGAGACCAAGTGCAGAAGATCTCCGAAGAAAATCAGATCAACCTAGGCGCACTCTATGAACCTGGCAGGGGTACTATTTTGTTATGGAATCAACCAACATGGCACCCATCTATTGGAGCAGTACAAGGAATAATGATTTTACTGGACGTTTACCTTATGGAGAACGATGTGAGTCTAATTGATAGATTATGGGGACCATATTTGTGGCCCATGCATGCCACGCTATCCCCCACAACATATATATACCAACTCTTAGAAGCTGAAGAAAATGACGAGATCAGATCTGATTCCAGAGAATCAATGCATCTTCCTCACACACAAACAATGTATCGCCTATAGATACAAAAACTTAAAAATGCAGCAATGCATAATTCCTTGCCCGAATTCTATCTTACGCTCTAATTGTAATCTGTAACAGCTTCATTAGCTTATTCATTACAGCCTCCTTTAAAATCCTAGCCCTTGCAATATAAGGGCTAGGCAAATTTTGGTGTCTTTATAATTTATTCAATGTTAATCTTACTAGATTAATTATTGAATGTTCAACAATACCATCACCATTGTTACAGGACCAACAAATGGCACCATCTATGGGAAACCTCCATTGAAATCACCCATAATCTCTAAATTTGCCCAGTTTTCTTGAAGATCTTCAAACCTTCAAGCCTCTATAGCTTAGAGCACATATACCTTCCCAACTCACTTTCTTATTCTTTCTTATCCGTTCACCTCCATGGAAAATTTGAAACACGCGGCACAACCCTCCACTAAGGTGACATTGTTGGCCTCACTGACCACTCTGCTATAAACACCAAATGCGGCACCGCTCGACATGAGCATCCCATTTACGGAGGTCTTACTCTCTCCCAATATCATTCCGGTGGAAGAGGGAACTCTGGCCGTGCCCGAGGAATTCGTGGAGGAGAACAGGTTGGTGCGTTTAGAGAAGTTCAAATCTCTGGAGGAAGTGGACGCAGCGATTAGAGAGCTGAGGAAAAAAATATAAGGAGATGAGGGCTGCCCAAGGGCTCACCAAGGTGGCCCCGAAAAGGAGGTATAACACTTGCAAGCATGAGCAGAAGCTCAAGAAGAAAAAGGCAGCAAAGAGGTTGAGGCATTAGAATCTAGCTATAGATAAGTTTTCAGCCGCCTCAGTGAGGATCCCTACAAGAGGTCTTCATCATTGCCTGCCAACAGAGTAATTCCCTGGATCTCCTCTGTGCTTGACAACCTGACCGACTCTGCAAGGTGCCCCACCATGAGGGCCTCACGCGCCTGAGGATCTGAGCATCGCATCTAAGTGCATAAAAGCCTAACAGCATACAAAGCGCCCTTCTCAGACTAGATCACACCAGGGTCTCAACACTTAAAGGACTGGGGCTGGGGGTCCGCCCATACCGATCACATGGGGACCAATCCCCGGACCATGTGGATGTTTCAATTGTGGAAGAAAACCAATAATCGCTCATCCTAATCCTCCAAAAACACCTCAATGAGGTGGAGGGCAAGGTAGACACGTGAGGAGGAAACCCCAAGAGGCTCAGTTGCGATAATGGGCCATTGTCCATCACGTTGGAGTGCGCACTGGTTCAGACAAAAATTACTCCTCTTCAGACTCCTCTCTACAAGGGGAAGACAGACCTGGAGACTCACATGTCCAAGTATAAGATTACATGACAGGGCGAGGGGTCTTCAATGCGATGAAATGTCACCAGTTCCCTCTTACTGTGGGCGAGCTTGCTCACAAGTGAAATGCCAACCTTTCCACCTGATTGATCTCCAGCTCCACCGATCTGGAGGAGAAGTTCATCTCCTACTTTGCCATAAAAATTAAAAAACTTGAGAGTCAGCATCGGCTCATGAGAGTGAGGCAAACTAAAAGAGAGATGGACGAGCAGCATGTCGACCGGATTGAAGAGGTCATCCTCTACGGAGAATCGTTCAGTGAAGAGCTAGCCCTACACTCCAATCTCAGGCACTTTTAGGGGGACTCCTCGATATTCTGATCCCTCACTAAGGATCTCCGAACAACATATGCCGAGTTACAGGCGTCCAGCTAGTGAGCTCATCAACCGACAGAAACTGCTCGCTCAATGCTTGGGAGAAGTCAAGGAAGAGACACCTCCAGGAAAAGCCTCCTCATCCTCCTCCAAAAAGAAGAAGAACGGTGGTGAATGAAAATGCTTCAACAATGATGCAGATATTAACGTCATCGCTAAAAAACTGAATGAAACCCCAACATTTATCTTCAACGTCATCAAGGGCAAGAACCTGCTCAACCGTCCTCGTCCTGTACGCTTGGTGTCGTGTCGCCCTAACGGTAAACATTTTTATGCCTATCACACCAACCTTAGCCACAATACAATTCGCTGCAGTGATCTCCTAAAAATAGATCTAGAAAATGTATGAGGAAGGGTGTCTTAATGAGTTCGTGAAAAGGCCGGCACCCAGAGAGACTCGTGATGGACAAGATCCCCCCATCGAGAACACACTGGCAGAGGCCACCCATGCAAAAATCTGAATGTCGCCCAGCTTGACAACAATAATGATGATGACCTACTTGATGACACTCCCCCTTTGTTAGCAGAGGCAGGTTAGCATGATCCGAGTAGGAGGCTCCCTTGGAGGTCTGAACTGAGTCATCAAAACCTCCAAAAGAAAGAAGAAGGCGGAGCTACGAGCAGTTGATATGATCAATCTAGTTGACATACCTGAGCCAGCCATCGCCAAAGGTGTTTTCATAACCTTTTCTAATGATGATCGTGAGGGCATCCTTTGCGCAAAAAATAATGCACTGGTCATCTCGACCTGGATACTCAGGATGCAGGTCAATAGAGAGCTTGTTAACAACGATTGCTTTCGTCACATCATCTTCAAATTCCCCCTTTACCAGAACGGGAACCTCGCCACATACGTCAAATCGTACAGCACCATCCTAAAGGGTTTAGGGGACCTTCTGTTACCCCATTTGGAAGAATCAACCTCTGAGTTGAGCTCATCTGCTGCAAGGACGATAGGACTAGGATCACTAGACCTATAGAGTTTTTCCTTATAGACCAGCTGAATCTATACAATGGCTTTCTAGGTCGTCCTTTCCTTGAGTCTTTTGAAGCAGTTGCTTCATGCAACTTCTATTGTATGAAATTTCCCACAGTTGATGGGGTGGTCTGCACTATTAAGGGCGACAAAAAAATGCCAAAGAAGTGTTTGAACTACTCTTCTTTCCCTTTAAAGTCCATTTTCTCCACTCTGTACTCATCTATTAACGTCGACGAGCAAACACTAATGGCCGAACACCAATGGAGGTCGATGATGCTTCGTCTCAGGGAGAAATCATACAATGCTCGCCAGAAGTATAAATGGTAGAGGACCTGGAGCCCAGGCTTAGTTTCGAACCGATCACCATTGACCTAGATCCCCGGGGTGAAATCAAAGATCCTCAGGGGGAAAAGAGATCTACCCCAATAGAGGAACTTCAACGCATCCCCGTTGACTTATCTCACCCCGAACTCGAGGTCCAAATTGGGTCACGTATCCCAACAGACATGAGGGGAAAATCATAGAGTTCCTCAAAAGTAGCATCGATGTATTCGCCTGGTCGCAAAAGGACATGGTTGGTATTAATATTAATCGAGTCTGCTACAGGTTGAAGATCGATCCCAATAAAAAGCCTATTTCCCAAAAGAGATGCAAGTTAAGCCCTGAGAAATAAGTCGCTCTGGCAGAGGAAGTAAAGAAGCTCCTCGACAATTGGCTTATTGAGTAGGACAGAGGAGAGGCCCAACGGTCTCGAATGCAATTCCCATAAAAAAGGTAAATAGCACATGGAGATTGTGCATCAACTTCAACTATTTTAACGACACTTACCCTGAGGATTATTTCCATATGCCCCACATCGACCACCTAGTCTATAACACTGTCGGGAATGAAATGATGTCTTTCATTGATGCCTTTGCAAGCTATCATCAAATACCCATGGCCAAAGAGGACATCAAACACACCACCTTCCTCACCGAGAAGGACATGTTTAGCTGGAAGTGTATGCCCTTCAGCCTGAAAAACGCAAGCACCACATACTAAAGGCTGGTCTACAAGATGTTCTCAGATCAGATCGGCAAAAGCATGGAAGTCTACATTGATGACATCATCATTAAAACCATGAGGAAAGAAGATAATATTCGGTATCTGCCAAAACCTTCTCGATCCTGAGGAGCTACAACATGAAGCTCAACCTGAATAAATGCCAGTTTGGGTTTCAGTCCGGGAAGTTCCTCGGGCACATCATCAGCCAGAGAGGGATCAAAGCTAACTCAGACAAGATTAAAGCTATTCTCGACCTCGCTGAACATATTTCTATTAGGCAGGTACAACATCAAATTGGTTGTCTCGCCCTAAACAGGTTCATATCTCACTTCAGGGACAATAGCAGACCATTCTTCAAAACAAACAAGAAGAACAAGGTTTCCTAGGAGAAGGAGAGTCAGATTGATTTTAAAGCTCAAAGGGTACCTCTCCAGACCCAAATCCTCTCCTAGTCACTTCCAAGGGAAAACCTATTCTTGTACCTGGCCGCTTCAAACTCATCTCTTAGTGTTCTGCTCATACGAGCACTAGGGCGACAACACTTACCCATCTATTTTGTGAGTCAGGTCCTTCACGATGCCAAGCTGAGATACACACCAGTAGAGAAATTGGCATATGCTCATGTAATGAGCGTCCGAAAGCTTCGGCCTTACTATTTTTACCTCCAAATCGAGGTCTTGATGACCCTCCCACTCAGGCAAGTGCTGCACCGTCACTATACAAATGGATGTCTTTTGAAGTGGTCACTGGAGATCGCATAATACGAGGTCATCTATTCTCTCCGGACAGTGATCAAAAGCTAAGCTCTTGCATACTTTGTGGTGAAACTCACTTGTCCCACCAACTGGACAAAGGTTAACCACCTTTGGAAAGTTTATGTATATGGATCTTCCATGAGCACCCGAGCGGGTGCTGAATAGTCCTCATTGACCCCGACGGTCAGTGCTTCACTAATGCGGTATGCTTTGATTTTCTTGTGACTAATAATGAAGCCGAGTACGAAGCCCTAGTTGGCGGTCTCGAGCTCACTATTGCAATCGGAGTCAGGCGGTTGCATATATATATGGACTTGCTCCTATTCGTTAACAAAATAAAGGGTGAATACAAAGCTAGAGGAGAATAGATGGTCAAGTACCAAGACCTGATCGTCAGTCTCTGCGAAAAGTTTGAGCAGGTTATCATCGAGCAAGTACCTCACGAGCACAATAAGCAAGCTGACGCGCTCTCTAAGATCGCGACCTCAGAGAGGGCGACAAACTTATCAAATGTTCAACTGACAAAGTTGGCCACCCCATCTATTAATACCTCGAATGGGGGAGCTACCTGAGGATAGGGTTGAAGCCCGATAACACGAGCTTCGAGCATCAATGTTTATCCTTATCAATGACCAACTATACAAATGAAGCTATTGTATGCCAATGCTGAAGTGCATCATTCCTGAGCAAGAGAGAAGGATATTGGTAGAGATCCACAATGGAGTTTGTGGAATCCATGCTGGCGGGTGATCCTTAGCCTACAAAACCCAAAATAAGTACTATCAATGATTGTAAAGCCCCTCAAGGAAAGGTGATTTGTACTTTTTCATAGGAAGGTAATTTTAAGCTCTTTTAAGTCATTCATCATTGTCTCTCGCACAAGCCTTCTAAAGGTTAGTGAGCATAATCTATTGCGCAAGCCTTCTTAAAGATTAGCGAGAACGATATCTTGTGTAAGCCTACTTAAAGGTTAACGAGCACAATCTCTCGCGCAAGCCTTCTTAAAGACTAGCGAGCATAATCTCTCGTGCGACCTTTCTTTAAGGTTAGCGAGCACCATCTTCGTGCAAACCCTCATCAGGGCTAGCGAGCATCATTCGTATCATGCAAACCTCGATGAGGCCAGTGAGTTCTTTTCAACTCGCGCCAAGCCTAAAGAAGCTAGCGAAGCGGCTAAAATTCTCACACGAACCTTGTAATGGCTAGCGAGCGTTCACATTTCTTGCAAGTGTTCAAATGTGAATCAGCAAGCACTATTTACGCCTAAAACATTTGTGGTATGTGAGTTAAGGTTTACTGCTCGTGTAATTTTCCAAGTGAATTAGCGACCAATTTACGAACAATTTACAAAGTGATCAACGAGCTAATTATCTTACTTCATTAGAACTTCTCCAACAATATCATAGGCGAAACTAAATATCTATGGCAGAAAAAAGATAATACGAAGTTGTAAACAACTAGAGGAAAAATAAGAAAGATAGTGTAATGTAAACACTTTTTATTCATGATGGAAAATTTACATTTTGTACATTATGTCATAATGGAAAATTTATATAAAAAAACATTCAAAACGCTATCGGCCATCTCGGCCTTTTCTCTCCGGGTTGGAGGACCAATTGTGTCCTCCAACCTCTTCAAACCTGATCATAGAAAAGTTGGTAGGATCTCGATCCTCAATGAGCTGCTGGTGAGATGATTCTTTTTGGTTCCAGTCTCAAAATTCTCCTCCAGCACACCACCTGCTCCCCCGAGGATCAACGTTTCTTCAATAGCATTAATCTCACTCCTTGGGGGAAAGATTAAGTATCGCCAGTCAGTGATCACTGACAAAAATAGGACAAGCGACAACTTGCATATTATTTCTCATCCAACTGTCCATCGATGAACAATGGCTTGAATGCCCACCCATTTTCGATACGGGGTGAGATCCCACATGCACAGCTGCAGTGGATTAACTAACGCGACGAGGAAAAATCCCCACTTCGGAAAGCCCCAGAAGCCAAAACTCAGGGATCGCTCGAGCAACAAGAACGGGACATCCTGAACTACCACCGCCACCTACATGCCCGATAAAGTCTCACCAGAAGAAAGTGGGAAAGCCCCCAAGAGAGAATACAACTCCCAAGAGCAACCACGCTCAACTCGTGGGTGAACCATGTTCATTAGGCTCGCTTAATCCAAGAGCCTGCCAACAAGGAAGAGATAGCCCAAAGGCTCCGGCCTCCCTTCTCCCCCTCCTCCTCCTCATCATCATCATCTCTGCCACCATCGCCACCGTCTGAAAATATCTTGGAATATTTTCATATTCTTAAAGAGTATTTAGTTCAACGAAGTGTTTCTGGTTTTCTAGGAGAAGAAAGGCCTTGTTTATAGGTCAATATTTAAGGATTGAAGTGCAAATCTAGAAGGGCCTGTTTGCAAATATCAGAACGGATGGATTTTTTATGAGTCATTACTCCATGCGCAACCACCCCTCCGATTTCCAAGGACACGCTTGGAATCTGTTACTCCAGCCCTGAGGCGAAGTTTTTGGTGCCCCAACCCAGCCTAGCCACATGGAAAGCAGGCACTGCACCAATGTACTTGGGGGCAGTAAAAAGTATTTTCCCAACAAGATGATTTTCCCATCGCTAGAGCACGATTTCTCATTGGCAGTAAGTCCGAGCATCGACTCCATCAATCCTCGCACTTCAGGGGAAGAAAGAGAGGTATGAGGATCAAACCCTCTATTGAAAGGAGCGTGCAGTCCTTGTCAGCATCATAGGGATCTCGACCAATGCTCGCGACATGCACCCATGGTCCAGAGAGCGACCGACAATCCAAGAAGCTCTACATCCCCTCGGCTAGGATCCGACCTTCTTTTAAAAGGCACGTGCAGTCCTTGCGAGCATCATAAGGATCTTGACCCATGCTCACAATATGCACCCTTGGTCCAGCAAGCGACCAACGATCCGAGAAGCTCCACGTCCTCTAAACCATGCGATAACCTATGTAACGAACATGCACGAGGACACCTAACACTCCTTAGGTGCACATTCACTCAGTCAGATAAATTTTAATTAAAAGAGGAGTTCAAGAACAAGACAACAGGGCTGTGCATAGCAATAGAGAAGACTAAATTATGGAAAACATTGTCTAAAACCATTACACAATCGCGGGTAACTTGCCCAAAAAGTTTTTTAAAGTTCAACAAAATGAATCAGTGGAAGGGGACACAAACAAAGGCCATTAGTCTTCAGTAGCGGTTATCTCCACTCTAGTCATGACATCTTCTTCTTCCTCAACAGCAGGGTGCTCTCCCACGGCTCTGCCAGCAGCATCCTCAGGAACAATTACCTCCATCATATCCTCGACTGTAAGCTGGCTCATAGCCTCTTTTGGAGCCTCTAGGGAAATGCCAACCCCTCTGGATTCAGGCCTATCCTCGGCCCCACCTAGCTCTGCCCTATTCTCCACAACATCCTCATTCACGGCACCAACCTCGGTACCCTCATTGGCTGATTCAAACAGCTGATCTTGATTGGGAAACCAGCTCAGATCAATCGCATGCCAAGTAAGATGGCATCTACAAAGGACATTTGATATGCACACAGGCCAAAATTATGAGGAACATTAGCTGGGTCAGCTTTCTCCACCCGGATCTGCTTAGGAAGGTCCGTCATTCTCTGCTTCTTAGCAGCAAGATCCTCATCAGCTTTCTCATGGCTTCTTTCCATCTCGGCCTTCTCAGTTGCGACCACACTCAGCAGACCTTGGAGCCATCGATTCTTAGCTTTGAGGCGATCTACCTCAACCTTCAGAGCCTTAGCTAACCTCCTCGACATTTCCTCCTTATCCAGGACATCCGTGGCTATACGCTCACTCTCTTCCAGCTGATCTTGAAAGGCCTATTGACTCTCCTCGAGGAGTGACTGAGCATTGGCAGCCACGATGTCGGCCACAGACAACCGCTTCTCCAACTTGGCGAGCTTATCCTTGCTATCCTTTTCTCGCTACTAAACTAGCAAACTCTTAGCTCTAAGCTGCTAGATTTGGATATGCATCTCTTCTAGCTCTTGATCTAGCTAGCCAAGCTTCGAGACCACCTAATTGACAAAATTTGCCAACTGGAATGCAAGCGCCTGGGTCCTGAGAATGAGCGAATCTCTTCTTATGGATGAACGAAGTATCTCCACTTCCCGAGTCCAGATCTGGGAGATCTCCAAGGTAGCCCTCTAAATGCTCTCGGGAGGGCCATCGATCACAATGACCGACCTTGGTAGCTTGAAGTCAAACAAGCCATCTGGAATGCCAAGACTTTGAGTCGAGTAACTACCCAAAAGGAAACACATCAAGCATAAATTTTAGACGCGTAGCAAGTCAGGAGCAACACGCTAAGAAACCCTTCATACCTCTCATCTCTCGGAGGATTTACTTCTAGGTAACTCCTAACTCCTCTCTCCGATGGTCAGCGAGACATCTGTCGGTAATTGGTCATCTACAATCGTCTTTCTTCGAATACCCGCTCAATCGTTCATCAGGGAGAGCTCATCCTCAATCACCTCAGGGTCGGGTTTTGACCCTCAAGCACGTTTAGCCCTTGTCCCAATGTTTTCAAAATTTAGGTACTAAGAAGACACTAGTGTCCTTATTTGAAAAAAGTTTGAAAATTGTATTTGAAGGTCTATTCAAACCCCCCCTCCAGACCTTTACAACTTAAGGGACCAACAAGTGGTATCAGAATAGTTGGTTTGTCACTTCTTTGATCAGTACATAGTTAGATTCTTTTTGTTTTGGAAAAACACACCTGCATACTTGCATGGCTCCTAAAATGGTGAAATCAAAAGCTCTTATGTTCTCAGCAGAAGACTATGATGAATGGAAAATAAGGATGCAAGAACACCTTTCAGTAATCAATGATGAGATGTGGTCAATCATTGAAGAATGACCTATTGTCATTCAGAAAGTGAACACTGTAGCTGATCAATCCAGTGGGATATCTCAAATTATTCCTAAACCAAGAAAAGAATGGAATGAGGATGATAAGAAAATTTGAAACCTTGATAATATTGCAAAGAACACTATTTATCACTCTTTAGATAAAATTATGTTTAGCAAAATCGAGTACTGCAAAACTGTAAAACTGTAAAAAAATTCTAGAAAAATTTGGAAATGATTTGTGAAGGAACTGACCAAATAAAAGAAAATAAACTCATGATTGCAGTTCAAAAATTTAAGAACTTCAAAATGAAATATGGATAAGTTCTTGACAAGTTTGAGTCATGATTCATTGAGATACTCAATGAGCTTGAATCACTTGGGAAAGAATACTCACAGAGAGAAATGAATATGAAAGTTCTTAGAGCTTTGCCATCTGAATGGGACATGATAGTGGTTGCCATGAGATAATCAAAGGATTTGTCTAAGATATCCACCTTTGAACTCTTTTCTGACTTGAAGGCTTATGAATTTGACGTAAGTAGGAGAAAAGAACCTGACAGTGCAAAGGTTACTGCTCTGTAGCAGACAACCGTGCAGTTGCAGATTCTGATGAAGAAGACTTAGCTCTTTTCATAGAGCATCTCAAGAAATTTGGTAGATGGTCAAAGAGAAGGAAGAATCAGTGTACACCAAGGGTAGAATGTAAGTTCAGCAAATCAAGTGGAACTAACTCATCTTATCTCTGCTACAACTGCAGGAAACCTGGACACTATATCAAAGACTGACCATATCTAATGACAGAGAAATACACTGATGAAGAAAAGATGGCCAGAAAAGAAATGAAAAAGAAGTTTGACAAGGAGAGAATTAGAGCACTTCATTCAGAGTTTGATAAAAACCAAGAAGAATGTCCCCCTTCTTCTAAAAAATCCACTGTAGAGTTGGATGATATAAAGTCAACTGACTCAGATGAGGAGAATGAAGCCCTTATTTGTCTAATGGCTAGAGATGAAGAGGTATGTTCATTATCTAGTTATAGATCATGCAAGGATCTTCCCAGCGAGATTCTTGATGCTATCCAGAAAATACAAGAGAAAGTAAGGGACTTCAAAGAAGAAAATGAGGTTCTAAGAATAGATAATCAAATCATTAGGGAAAATATGAAGACTCTACCTAATGGAGTAAAAGATACACAGAAGCAGTTGTTGATTTTACAAGAGCTCAAAGAATTGTTCATTTACTTGGAAAATAGCAATGTGTAACTCTTTCTTGAAGCTAGTTATAGAACTGCAGATTGTGTGGAGTTACAAGAAGTAATACAATCAAAGGATTTGATGATAGCTTATCTTGAAAAAAGAAATTATAATCTTCAAAGAAAATTGGATTGTATTGAAAAATCTTCAAAACAATTAAGGAAGATAATGTCTCAACAAAGATATATAGGTGACTTGACTGGATTAGGACACAATCCTTGTGAATTGATCACTCACCTGCAGTGTTCTATACCAGGAAATGAACTAGAGAGGAAGTTTATCAAGAGCCCTGAACAAGATATAGAAGTTGAAAATTCAAATCTACATCTGAATGAGGTCAATCTCAAGAACTTGTTCAAAAGTTTATCTCAAGAGAAGCAACAGAAGATCAAGGAGATCATCTGTTAAAGTTTAAATTTTAAATTCTAATAATTCTTTATTTTATTATTTTTGCCTTTATTCACATTTAATTAATTAAGTTTATGATATTTCTATTTTGATATATTTGCGTAGGAAGAAAAGATTTGACTATGTTTTTCTTTATTAAATAGGATATTTTTTGTTAGATATTTTAGAAGGAGTTAGAAGAAAATGGGCTTGGTCATTATTCCTATTCTTAAGCTACACGATCATTACTTGGAGAAGTGGAGAACATTACTTGAAGAGTGGAGAACGTGACATGAACGTGGGATATTTTGTGAGACTATAAAAGAGTTGATGGGATGATTGAAGAAGATAGACATCGAACACACAATCGAGATAGCCGAGATTTTGAGAGAGAAAAATTATACTTGTTATTTAACTGAGTTTTCATAATAGCTTAGAGAAATTCGTTCTTTGTTCTTCTTTACAACTCAGTTTGTTTTAATGTCCTTAAAATAGATTTTGTTAGTTTCAAAGGACTCATTGTAATCACATTCAAATAGTGAATAAGCTTTGCCATGAGGCATTCACAAGTTATTTCATATAACTTGTGAAAATTTATCTGTTGTTTTATTTTCCTTCGGCATTTTTATCTGACGTTGGACATAATGTGATCACATTACACCCCACATCCAGTTTCTGTCATTTTTAGTTTAAGTTTTCCATAGCATAAACACTTTCAATTGGTTCTGGTTATCTTATTATGGATCACGTTAATCCTATTTTGGCTAAGCTTCCTACTCTAGATGGTTCTAACTATGCTTATTGGAAGATTCGAATGCGTTCACAAATCAAATCAATTGATGTTCGTGTATGGAGATCAATTGTCAATAGTTATGAAGTTCCTAAGAGTGCACCAGATGAGGATAGCGATGTAACTCCTAAGCCTGAATCTGAATGGACACAAGTGGAAATCACGTTGTCTAGTTTCAATGAAAAGGCACTAAATGCTATTTTTACTTGGGTGGACATGCATATGTTTAACCTTATTCAAAATTGTCCAACAGCTAAAGATGCATGAGATACCCTTCAAAATCATTGTGAGGGTAATGCAAGTGTCCGAGAAACGAAGCTTCGTATGCTCATGAGTAAATTTGAACGTTTGAGAATGGAAGAAAATGATGATATTTCATCTTATTTTGAAAAATTAATTGATATCTCAAATGAAAGTCAATTGCTTGGTGAGTCAATGACCAACAAACAACTTGTTTCTAAAGCTCTTCGTTCTCTCCCCGAAAAATTTAATATAAAAGTTTTCTTTATTGAAGAAGCTCATAATCTTGCTACCATGGATCTCAACACTTTGATGAGTATCCTTAAGACTTTTGAAATGAATCTCTCTAATCAGAGAGAATCTTATAAAGGCAAGAATGTGGCTTTTCAAGCTCAATCCTCAGAGGATGAAACAGATGATGAGGATGAAACTTTTTAAGAAATTAGTGAAAGAGCTGATGTTGCTTTGATCACTCGCAAATACAATTCAATGGTAAGAAAGTTTAATAGGGAAAATGTGCAATTAAAGTCTAAAGAGAAACAAACTAATGTTGCTGGTCAAATGCCAAAACAAACCTTTCCTCAAAATAAAAAAGAAAATACATTGAGAAGGACTGCTTCTGATCGAAATAAATTTGATCCCAAGCAACTCGAGTCTATCCAATGTCATGCATGTTCAGGTTGGGGTCACTACGCGAATGAATGCTCAAATACCTTGAGAAAATGTGGTTAGAATTTGTGGGTGTCTCTCAGTGCTGATGAGGAGGATGTAGTGTTGGAAATATCCAACATATTGGGCTTCCACGTGTCAATATTAAATGTGTATAATTGTCTTTAAGGAGGCCCAATTAAAGTGATCTAAAATAGTTTAATTAATTTATGGTCCTATATGGGTATTAAATAATTATGGGCTTTATGTGTAGATACCACTAAGTGATTTCAATTTGTTGAGGGACCAAATTGAAATAAAGGATAATTTATTATTATAAATAGGGTTATGGTCCCCAAACATCAGTACGTTCATCACACAATTCTGTATTCTCTCTACGGGAAAGTAATAAGGAGGTGAGGCTGATTGTTTGAGAAATCATCCCTGTTGAGTCTTAAATCAAAATCCATGGATCCAGGTACGCTTCCGCTTCTATGATTATTCTAGTAATTTTAGATAATTCATGGTAGATTGTTGGCATTAAGGTCTTTGTGTTGAGACATGTTTATGTGATTAAATCAAGTTTTACTAACAAATGGTATCAGAGCCACTCTACGCAGGATTCTCTGAAATTTTTTGAAAAGAATTTTATAATTCTTAATTAGGGCTCATGTTTGTGTGATCCGAAAAGAAAATCAAGATTTATACATCTCCTTTGATCTTGAATTTATGGGTATTTAAGATTTATTCATTGAATCTAATTATTGTGAGCTTCGATTTTTTTTTTAATCGTTTCAAGCCTTCTGTGCCTTTTTGGAATTTTTTTATGCATATGCTTATGCCCTACTCAAAAGGATGAATATATTAATTATATGTATAAGTATATGAGCGTCCCTTCTGCGTCTTGATTAATATACTTTTTTTTTATACTGATATGCGTATATGTGGTTTGATGATTATGCATATATATATTGTTAATCATGCCCTCAGTAAGGCTATATGTGCATACTTCTTATATGTTCGTATATACATATGTGTTGTGTATTCATGGGCAATTTCATTCATATAAGTTAAATGCACTGTGTTTAAAAAAAATAGTGTTTTAATGAAGAAAGAGCCGAAAGGAATCATGATTAATCAAGATTAGGCTTTGAATCAAGAATATGTGAAGATTATGCGTCCGTTATTTTTTTTATTTTTTATTGGTATGCATATAAAGATCTTTTGTTTTGGTATGGAAGTTAAAGATTTTGTGCCTAAAATTATGGAAGATTTGTTAAGTGCACAAATATATTTTGAGATTATTAAGGCATGTATATATTTGATATTACTGGAATAATTTTGATATTCATTATTTTCCATGAGAATTTAATGATTACAATTATGATTCTGGGATTTAGGCACTAATGTGTAATATTTAACTACGGTACAAATATTTTGGATTAAGACATTTATTTGTCTTATATTTAAATGGAAAATTCAATTATGTTGGACATCTCAAGTTCCTATTTGGTTTCTACTAATATTTAAGATGGTCTGATTGAATCAAGAAGTCGTCAAAGTGACCTCTCTTGTGTAAATTTTTCCATTGAAAATATTGGGATGGTTGTGAATGTGTATTTTCATGCGGGTATTAATCGGCCCAAAGGAAGGTTAATATTTGAATCGAAATACACAAACACCTGTAATTATAAATACATGACAATTGTAAAGTTTTTTTTTATTGTGAGTAATAAGTCGGCCCAAAGGAAGACTATTATTCGACATGATTTTATTATCAGTATTTGATAGTTACACAGAGGTGACCACTTGCGAGTTAATATTACTGTCCAAAGACATGATGTTGGTCCCTAAAGAAGACTTTGAGTCTTCTTGTTTTGAAAACAGCTGACTTTACAATCAGCTGAGTGCGCAGTGATTTTGTGAGGGGGGGATTGAATAGACTTGTAAGGATTCAAAAATCTTTTTCAAATTATTTTGCTTATTCAGAAAACCAGCAGACTACTTGAGGTAGTCTAAATTTGAGAATAGTGCGCTGTGAATTGTGCGGAAACGTTTTTAATGAAAATCAGTTTTAGGTGATGTGCACAAGTAAAGAACAGAAATAAATAAGACGAGACGCAAGGGATTTATAGTGGTTCGGACCAACTGTCCTACATCCACTCTCCTCAAACCAAATTGGACTTGAGGGGCTATCTACTCACTTACAAACTTCCTTCCTTACAACTTTCAAGAGAAAACTCTCTTACAACTCTTGTTAGTGCACACTTGCATCTAACTTCTAGACTTCTACAAAGTCTTTACAAATGATAAATAAATATGTAGCGATTCTACTAGTTGATCTTGTGTAAAACTTATATAAATCTTCTCTATGGTACTCATATTTATAGGTGTCAAATACTAGCCGTTAGAGTTGACTAGAATTTGAAATCTCTATAAATATGTAATCAATCAATCAAAGTGATTGATTGATTCTTGATCTCCAAGTTGATATCTTTCCATCTTGGCTTGATTGATTCTTGATCTCTAGAATGATATTTTCCATCTTGGCTTTGATCTTCAATCTAATTTGACTTGATTGATTGCCTATGATACTGGAAATCATGTTGCTGTGATCTTGTCCCCTTGACATGATTGACTTTCTGTAAATAGTACATCTATGCAACGGCATCAGATGACCTTACTCATCTTCATCAGATGACCTAGTCTGCTGGTCTGCTCCCAGATGACCTAGTCTGCTGGTCTGCTCCCAGATGACGTAGTCTGCTGGTCTGCTTCCAGATGACGTAGTTTGCTGGTCTGCTCCCAGATGACGTAGTCTGCTGGTCTGCTTCCAGATGACGTAGTCTGTTGGTCTGCTTCCAGATGACGTAGTCTGCTGGTCTGCTCCCTGATGACGTAGTCTGCTGGTCTGCTCCAGATGACGTAGTCTGCTGGTCTGCTTCCAGATGACCTGGTCTCCGCTTAAGCAGACCTGACTCCGCTTAAGCAGACCTTACTCCGCTTGTTTTAATGTCATCAAAACATAAGGGATTTCCCAAAACTTGATATTAATGTTGTGTTCGGTGCCTCAAGATGTCTTTATCGTTCTTGAATTTTAATTATTTAATTGGTTGATGTCAGCATGACAATTATTTTGGTTTTGTTCTCTATTTCAGCTATGTCTATTACTACTTTATCTGAAATGCTTACCAACATGCCTATGCCAAATGGTTCAAACCTTATGGATTGGAAGGATAATCTTCTGATCACTTTGGGTTGTATTGATCTTGACTACGCACTAAGGAAAAAGAAATCCACCTCTCTGACGGATGAAAGTTCTCTTGCTGAGAGCAAGAACTTTGAGAAGTGGGAACACTCAAACCGCGTTAGTCTGATGATCATGATGTGCAACACTCCAGAAGCCTTTCGAGGTGATGCATTTGAGAAAGCTGCTATGGATAAGGGTCCAGCATAAAAGAAACAACAAAATAATACTAAGGAAAATTGTTTCTTTTGTGAGAAACCTGGACACAAAAAGAAGGATTGTACCAAATATCACGCGTGGTTTGCAAAGAAAGGTACTAATCATATTTTGGTCTGTTCTGAGGTTAATTTAGCTTCAATACCTAGAGACACTTGGTGGTTAGATTCTGGTGCTACTACCCACATAAGTGTTTCAATGCAGGGTTGCCTGAGCTACCGAAAGCCAAGTGATGGTGAAAGATACATCTATGTGGGTGATAGCAAATCGGTAGAGGTGGAAACAATTGGGCATTTAGATTATTATTAAAGACTGGATATTTTTTGGACTTAAAAGATACTTTTATTGTACAGGCTTTTTGACGAAATTTGGTCTCTATTTCTGCTTTGGACAAATTTGGTTTTACTTGTTCATTCGGAGATTGTCAGTTTAATCTTTTAAGAAATTCCAGTATTGTGGGCACGGGTTCATTGAGTGCATATGATAATCTATATTTGCTTGATGTTGTTTCTTCATATAATGAATCCTTGCATGTTGAGTCTAGAGGTACTAAGCAAAAATTAATTAAAGAAAATTAGGCTAAATTATGGCACAAATGCTTAGGTCATATCTCAAAAACCAGAATTGAGAGGCTTGTGTCAGAAGGTATTTTAGATACACTCGAATTTTCAGAGCTTAATGTTTTTGTTGAATGTCTTAAAGAAAAACAGACCAAACATAAAAAATTAGGTGCTCAAAGAGCCAACGAAGTCTTAGAATTGATACACACTGATATTTATGGACCATTCCCTTCGGCTTCTTGGAATGGTCAACAATACTTTATAGCATTCATAGATGATTATTCACGATATGGGTATCTATACCTCATTCATGAAAAATCAGAGGCACTGGACATGTTCAAAATATTTAAGGCTGAAGTTGAGAATCAACTTAGCAAAAGGATTAAATGTGTCAGATCTGACTGTGGTTGTGAGTACTACGGTAGATATGATGGCTCAGGAGAACAACGTCCAGGACCTTTTGCTGTCTTCCTAAAGGAATGTGGAATAGTCCCACAGTACACCATGCCAGGAACACCTAGCATGAATGGTGTAGCTGAAAGACGAAATAGAACTTTAAAGGATATGGTAAGGAGTCATTCTTCCTTACAAGAATCACTTTGGGGAGAAGCACTAAAGACTGCAACTTACATTCTCAATAGGGTACCAACTAAAGCAACTGCTAAAACCCCTTTTGAACTTTGGACTGGGCGAAAGCCAAGTCTAAATCATTTTCATATTTGGGGATGTCCAGCTGAGGCTAGGACTTACAAGCCAAATGAAAAGAAATTGGACTTCAAAACAGTTAGCAGCTACTTTATTGGTTATTCAGAAAAGTCCAGAGGTTTTAAGTTTTATGATCCCACTAAAAGGTCAATTTTTGAGACGGGAAATGCAGTGTTCTTTGAGGATATTGAGTTTGGGGTGAGAAATAAGGTTAGAGACATCACCTCTGAGGAGGAGTCGGGTTCAACATCTGCTACTGCTTTTGACAATGTTCAGGTACTCATTCCTATCATTGGAGAAGAAGCAGATTTGGAACCTCAACATGTTAATGTTGAAAACCTTCCCAATCTTTCCCAATCAAGTTGATGCAATAATTGAAGAACAATCTCAACAACCTAAAGAACCTGTAGAATTAAGGAGATCCACTAAAGAGAGAAGAAAAACTATTTCGGATGATTATGTAGTTTTCCTTCAAGAAAATGAGAGCACTAATGAATTAATGGATGATGATCCTATTAGTGTTCATCAGGCCATGAATGGTCCAAATGCTCAAAAGTGGATTGATGCCATGAATGAAGAGTATAAGTCAATGCAAGACAATCAAGTTTGGGATCTTGTCTCATTAACAGAAGGTTCGAAACCTATTGGTTGTAAATGGATTTTTAAAACCAAAAGGGATTCAAATGGTAATGTTGAAAGATATAAGGCATATCTTGTGGCTAAAGGATTTACTCAAAGAGAAGGTATTGATTTTAAAGAGACTTTCTCTCTGGTTTCCACGAAAGACTCTTTTAGAATAATAATGGCACTAGTTGCACATTATGATCTTGAGTTACATCAGATGGATGTAAAGACAACTTTTCTCAATGGTGATATTGTTGAGAAAATATACATGGTGCAACCAGAAAACTTTGTGTCGGGAGATCCAAAGAATATGGTTTGCAAATTAAAGAAATCCATCTATGGACTCAAGCAAGCTTCAAGTCAGTGGTACTATAAATTTCATGAAGTAGTTGTCTCGATTGGTTTTGAGACTAATGCTGTTGATGATTGTGTGTATCACAAGTTCAGTGGGAGTAAGTTCATTTTCTTGGTGCTATATGTCGATGACATATTACTTGCCACAAATGATTCAGGTTTGTTGCACGATACCAAGACCTTTCTATCAAAGAAATTTGAAATGGAAGATCTTGGGGAGGCCTCTTTTGTATTGGGGATCCAAATACATCGAGATCACTCTCGAGGTATTCTTGGATTATCACAAAAGGGATATATAGAAAAATTGCTGCAAAGGTTTGGCATGCAAAACTGCAAGCCTAGTGATACCCCTGTGGCTAAGGGAGACAAATTTAGTCTCAGTCAGTGCCCTCGAACTGATCTTGAAGTTCAAGAGATGCAAAAGATTCCCTATGCTTCGACTGTTGGGAGGTTAATGTATGCTCAGTTCTGCACAAGACCTGATTTGGGTTTTATTGTTGGCATGTTGGGCAGATATTTAAGTAATCCTGGTATGGATCATTGGAAAGCAGCCAAACGAGTTTTGAGGTATTTACAGAGAACTAAGGATTACATGCTTACATATAGGAGATCAGATCAGTTGGAGATCATTGGGTATTCTGATTCTGATTTTACTGGATGCCAAGATAGTAGAAAATCAACTTCGGGCTACATTTATCTGTTAGCTGGGGGAGCTGTTTCATGGAGAAGTGCTAAGCAGACACTTGTAGCATCTTCTACCATGGCGGCAGAATTTGTGGCATGTTATGAGGCATCCAATCATGGACTATGGTTGCAAAATTTTGTCACTGGGCTGCGTATTGTGAGGAATGTTGAAAAACCACTTAAGTTGTACTGTGACAGTAATTCGGCAGTATTATATTCCAATAACAACAGAAGCTCCACTATGTCAAAACAAATTGACATAAAGTTTCTAGTTGTGAAGGAAAGAGTTCAGAGTGGTCAGATTTCTATAGAGCATATTGGAACAGACTCAATGATTTCGGATCCGCTAATTAAAGGTTTACCACCCAAGGTTTTTCATGAGCATACAACTCATATGGGTGTTATGTTGCTTTAACATACTTCGGTTTAGTGGGAGTCTATATATGTTTAGTTGCTCTATATTTTATTTTGGACACATTATTGTGTAATTGAGATATTTTTATGAAGAAACAAAGCTTTGTTATTTTCACACTCTGCTCTATTTTGGTTTTATGTTGATCTCATTCAAGTATAAGAAAGGACCAGTTGGAAATAGACATGTTAGATCACATTACATGTAATTTCCATGCTACAAACCATAATTGATCTATTATTGATTGTAATGATATATGTGATTACTAATGGATTTAGTCACGATTAAGATGATGAAAGCCTCCTTAGTCCTATATCAGTACGATTGATGATTAGATTGTTTAAGGAATACTCATAAACATGACAATAAGTTTGAGCTCATTCAGGAAATGCACATTTGTCAGGTGCCACGTGTTTGCCCTAGTGGGAGATTGTTGGAAATATCCAACATATTGGGCTTCCACGTGTTAATATTAAGTGTGTATAATTGTCTTTAAGAAGGCCCAATTAAAGTGATCTAAAATAGTTTAATTAATTTATGGGCCTATATGGGTATTAAATAATTATGGGCCTTATGTGTAGATACCATTAAGTGATTTCACTTTGTTGAGAGACCAAATTGAAATAAAGGATAATTTATTATTATAAATAGGGTTATGGTCCCCAAATATCAGTACGTTCATCACACAATTCTGTATTCTCTCTAAGGGAAAGTAATAAGGAGGTGAGGCTGATTCTTTGGGAAATCATCCCTGTTGAGTCTCAAATTAAAATCCATGGATCCAGGTACGCTTCCGCTTTTATGATTATTCTATTAATTTCAGATAATTCATGGTAGATTGTTGGAATTAAGGTCTTTGTGTTGAGACATGTTTATGTGATTAAATCAAGTTTTACTAACAAATCTTTCCTCAAAATAAAAAAGAAAATACATTGAGAAGGACTGCTTCTGATCGAAATTAATTTGATCCCAAGCAACTCGAGTCTATCCAATGTCATGCATGTTCAGGTTGGGGTCATTATGCGAATGAATGCGCAAATACCTTGAGAAAATGTGGTTAGAATTTGTGGGTGTCTCTCAGTGCTGATGAAGAGGATGTAGAGGAGGAAAATCAAGAATCTAGCCAAAAGATGATGTTGGCTACAGTGAATCAGCCATCCCTGTCCGATTGTGACGATGTTGACCCCGATGTGATTACATCATTGTCAACATTCAGCAGGTTTAACTGTTTCGGAGTTTCTAAATTAAACTGTTTTCATGGGTTTATTAATGATGCAGAGTTTCAAGAGGAGGATGAAATGGACAAAGATTCAATCATCATGGAGTTGCAGGGTCTCTATAAAGCTTTACTAAAGGAATGGAAGAAACAAGCTTTGAAGGTAGAAAATTTGTCTAGTGAAAATGAAGATTTAAGGAGTTCAGTCACAAGGTTAGAAGTACTGCTTACCAAAAAGTATGTTGAATTGAGTAAAGTACGGTCTAAGCTTGATCTTGCTGAGGCTACTTTTACCAAACTCAACACTGGCACTTCAAAATTAAATGAGGTACTTAACCTAGGTAAGTCTAATACATCATGTCTTGGATTTTAAAATTCTTTAGACAATATTTGTTCAAATATTTTTGGAAATAAGGATGAAGTTGTTTTTATTAAAGAAAAAGGTAATGAAGCTGTTAAGCCACTGAATAAGTCTAGGAAACGAAAATATGTGTGTCACTATTGTTTTGCACCTCCACATATCAAACCTTTTTGTTTTAAACTTCAAAATATGTTCAGGGAACAGATGTTTGCTACCATGTTGCCCAACATCGACGACAACATCTCAACCCAGAAAAAGAAAATTGTCTATAAGAAAATTTGGATGCCCAAATCTGATGTAAAATGCAATGTAGTTTATAGTGCCTTAAAGACTAACATTGCAAGTTCTTGGAACTTTGATAGTGGGTGTTCACATCACATGACGGGTACCAAAGAATTTTTAAAAGACTACGAATATATTCGTGGTGGAATTGTGACCTACGACGGTGGCTCCGAAGGAAAGATTATTGGCAAAGGAACATTGGACGCTCCTGGATTTCCTTCATTAAGGAATGTTTTGCATATTGATGGTTTGGAGGTCAAGTTTAACAAAAATTCTTGCAAAGTTTTTGATAATTTTAACAATTGTGTCATGACAGAAAAATGGTTAAGTGATAATTGTTACCTAGTTGGTGAACAAGAGATGTGCAATAAAGTGCAAGTGGATGATACAACTTTGTGGCACCAAAAGTTGGGACATGTTAACTATCGAAAATTAAGTAAATTGGAGTAATTTGATGGGGTAAAGGGACTTCCTAAACTTGATCACAAAGGTAAAGTGGTTTGTGAAGACTGCCTTAAAGGTAAACAGACTCGTGTTCCACATAATGTTGTCCAATATGACGGGCAACATTCAGGTACATCTCACTGTTTTCAGCTTGTGTATTTGTATGATCATAAAAGTACTAGTGGGGGTTGTGTTTATTTGGGTATCAATTTCGTCCTTTGGTATAGTAAGAATTGGAATTTTGTATTACTTTCGACAGCTGAATCAGAATATGTGGCAGATGAGAGTTGTTGTTCACAATTAATTTGGTTTCAACATATGCTAGATGATTATGGTCTTAAAAGCAATACCTTGATTATCCACTGTGATAATTTGACTGCGATTAATATATCCAAAAATCCTGTTCAACATTCACGTACAAAACACATTGATATTCGACACCATTTTTTGTGAGATTTAGTTGAAAAGCAGTTGATTAAAATTGAACATGTTGATACTCTACATCAATTTGCAGATATCTTTACAAAAGCACTAGATAATGAGAGATTCTCAAGTTTGAAGAAGTCTCTCGGCCTTTGCCTTGTTTGATTCTGCTGCCTGTAGCAACTGTTACCCCTCATGTGATCACATTCTAAACAATATTTGCATTTGACTGTAGTTTCTGATAATATGATGGATTCATCTGCTGCATGTAAAAAAAATTGTCTTGATTTCAATATCATTTATGTAGTTGATAAGTGTGGCAGTCTATAACACCTGTGAGATTTGAGTCTTTTTAAACTGTTCACTTTTAACAATTATATTGTTTTTGTCTTGAGTGTTTTCTCTTCCTTTGTTTAGTATCTCTAGAACTTGCTTGATTCTTTTTAAAACTGTATTGTGCACACTGACATTAACATGATTTGGGCAATATTTTTTTTATCAGTCACTTTATCTATATTGCTTTCCCACCTAACTTTTTAATATCCCTCGTTGCCACTTTGAGCCTAAACATTATTTTTTTTCTCTCTCTAAATATTGATCTCTATATCCAAATGTCATGTCTTTACCCAATTGTGGTCCATTTAGAGTATTAAGCAAAATATTTGTTAGGGAAATATTGTGAGCAAAAAAGATACAAGTATATTTGATGGTGGTATATTGAAAAAAATCCTCAAAAAAAAAAATGTGGATTAAAAAAAAGGATAAAGAAAAAGGGATTGAATCATTTGATGAAAATAAGTGTTGAAATGAGGTGAATGAGTATT
Source organism: Prunella vulgaris (assembly GCA_026898435.1). Lineage (NCBI taxonomy): Eukaryota > Viridiplantae > Streptophyta > Magnoliopsida > Lamiales > Lamiaceae > Prunella > Prunella vulgaris. The sequence goes on along the minus strand of JAPKLY010000647.1, from coordinate 52,438 downwards.
CTGTAGACTAAAAAAATGAAAGAAGTGGTGATTGCATTTGTTTTTGGAACAACATCCAGATTCAATAAAGAGTATCTACATTGATGTTTCATGTCTTTATTTCGATCATAGTATTTTTCACTACTTTTCCAAAAAAATTCCCACCTTTAACCAAAGCTCCATTACAACCCTGATAAGACCATTTTTATTTTTGTCAAGTGTCTGCTCTAAACGGTTGATAATAAGAAAAGATGCAAGCTTATGGAAGATCTACTCATTAGGAAATGAGATGAGTGATACATGTATCAATCCTATACACATGAGTGTTGAGTGATATTATTCCGTGAGATACTACCTTATCTTATTTTCTATATGTTTGATTGAGAATTGTTATTATTTTTTTATGTGGTTTAAATTGTAACAAGAAGTATTTTTAGTTACTATGTGTTATTTTTTGCTTTCTCTCTTATTCACATTGCGTTCTTGAATATCTTTGTACATGTCTCGGATATTGCTCTAAGTCCTAATTGTTTACATTGGTTCGATTTCTTTTGGAATTTTAAAAAAACAAAATCTCTACTTAGTTAGTGTTACTCATCCCTATTTTTTTTCAGGTCAAAGTGTGTTAGGTTTTTATTTCTTTACTCACAAGATGGTTGATGTTCTCCATATTTTTTTTAAATTATTTTCTTTTTATTTTATTTGTATATTATTTACAAATTAGGATAAAAGAATTTTTTTAAAGAAAAATCCATTTTTTTAAACATTCACGTGTGTGTGTATCTATTTTTTATACTTGATATTATACATTTTTTCTTTTTGAGAACCGTAAAGTCCAGGTTAATTTTTCACCTTCTTCACAAAAAGGGGGAGAACAAGTTTGTGTGTTGATGAAGGTAGTGTGGAGAATGTTGGATGCTATTCATGGTACTCCAATTGAGGATATTGTTGATGCTGCAATTCAGGGGGAGTTCTGAGTTTAATGATGATTTAATATAATTTTGTTGATCGCAGGAATCTTGATGAGTTTTGTTAGAGTTTAAATTTTAAATTCTAATAATTCTTTATTTTATTATTTTTGTCTTTATTCACATTTAATTAATTAAGATTATGATATTTCTATTTTGATTTATTTGTGGAAGGAAAAAAGATTTGTCTAAGTTTTGCTTTTTTAAATAGGATGTTTTTTGTTAGATATTTTAGCAGGAGTTAGAAGAAAATGAGCTTGGTCATTATTCCTATTCTTAAGCTACACGATCATTACTTGGAGAAGTGGAAAATATTACTTGAAGAGTGGAGAATGTGACATGAACCTGAGATATATTGTAAGCCTATAAAAGAGTTGATGGGATCATTGAAGAAGATAGACATCCAACACACAATCGAGATAGCCGAGATTTTGAGAGAGCAAAATTATACTTGTTATTTAACTGAGTTTTGATAATAGCTTAGATAAATTCGTTCTTTGTTCTTCTTTACAACTCAATTTGTTTTAATGTCCTTAAACTAGATTTCGTTAGTTTCAAAGGACTCATTGTAATCATATTCAAATAGTGAATAAGTTTTGCCATGAGGCATTCACAAGTTATTTCATATAACTTGTGAAATTTTATCTGTTGTTGTTTTATTTTACTACTGCATTTTTATCTGACGTTAGACGCGGTGTGATTACATTACACCCCATATCCAATTTCTGTCGTTTTTAGTTTAAGTTTTCCATAGCATAGACACTTTCACCATCTATGCTCTTCCTGAAGAGATAACTAATAAGATACAAGCCATGACCTTGAAGACAATTGTAGAGTCCAAACAGACTCTACAGCCAGAAGTTAGAATTGTCAAGAATACTTGTTTTGAAAGAAAATTCAACTTCAATGTGTTCTGGAATGGAAAAGAGAAAGTGTTTGAATTATCTCTCTCTCCAAATTTCTACAAAGAAGGATCAAGAAAAGTTTGTCAGAAGTCTACAGTCAGTAAGAAATCTTAAATTGCAAAGAGTACCACTGTAGGAGATCTAAACTTATGAATTCTTAAGGAATAACTCATTTCATTTTGCGAGAACAAATTACAACCACTAAGAAGGAGATTAGGTACATATGTAGGGGTTGTGCAAGACACATGACAAGAGATTAAGAGTTTATTACAAGATATTAGTGAACATAAAGGCCCTAGAGTAGTTTTTAGAGATAATGTTTGTGGAACTGCCAAAGGAACTGAAAGTGTTGGGACAATTTGAGGATTTTGATTAGATCCCAAAACCCCTTGCTGATTTGCTAAGTATAGTTGGTCAGGATGATAGATTTCAGGATAGTCAGGTTAATATAGATATTCAATTCACAGGTACTCAGTTCAGAAGGAACACACTAAAGACTGAAGATTGAGGGAGACGTCCACAAGATCTAAAGTTAGAAGAGCATCCAACCCTGAAGGTTCAGTTCATCCTAATGACAACTGACCTCAAGCTGATCCTGAAGATAGTCCAGAAGATTGAGAGAAGTCATCCTAAAGACTTCCACTAATGATGTTCCTACTGAGTACTCTAAGCATGCTCAGGTCAGGACTCATTTAGTGAAGGGCATGTGTAACCTAAGTGGTCGGGCTCAGTATCAGTTTCACTTATATTGATAAGTCCTGATAGAAATGGCTACGCGTGCAATGGAGATTTAGCATTTATGCTAACTTCTGAGGAAAAAAGGAATGTCAGCAACTCTGTATAAAGACAAACATATACTCTGAGTAATGAACGAGAAAATCAGAGTTATAAATGTACGAGGAAGCACAAAGTCAAATAAAAAAATTAGTCGATGGACAAACAGCCAGTAAGAAGTCGACACGTATGTAAGGAGACTACGCTGCATTTAATTCACCCAGAGTCGCAGGCAGCAGATCAGAGAATTTCCATACTTAGTATGGGAGAGTCAAATCAAGTACAACCACTATCTGCACCTACCTAATATAGGAAGATTTAATGATGTCTGATATTCATGCAACAAGCCGGGTCATTTCAGCTATGATTGCCCCCAGCTGACACCCAGAGAGAGAGGAGAAGAGGCTCAAGAGAGATAGAAGATTTGCCGACAAGAGAGCCCTGGTAGCAGAAGAGGAGAAGGAAGATGTCAGCTCATCTTCATCCTCATTTGATTTCGAGTCAGAAGATGACATCTGCCTTATGGCTAAGGTAGAAGAGGTACATTCTCCAACCCCCTTTGTTAGCTCATCTTGCTCCTCTACCTATTGTATGGAGTCAGGTTTACAAAAACTATTTCTGATCTCCAATCCTCTCTGAAAGTTTGTTCTAAACTAGAAAAGTAGAACTCTAAGCTGAAAGCTGGAGTTCAAAGCTTGAGACTGGAAAAAGAGAACTCCAGACTAACAGTGGTACCCTATGATTCACATGCTAACAAGTCAGCTGACTTGGCAGCAAAATGTGAAGAACAGCAGAAGCTGATAGAAAAGCCGCTCTCTGAAAACTTAGTCTTGAGCAATGAGCACAAGCAGCAGCTAAGTTCGATGAACTCTTCAAACAGAATGAACTGTTAACTAAAAATTCACAGCAGCTTCAGTTGAAAATGGATCAGCTGACTAAGGCACAAACTGCATGTCAGAAATAGCTTAATCCTCACAAATTGTGAATGACAAAAGAGCTCTTGGTTATCCAAAACCTAAGCCACAAAAGAAAAAGAAAGACAGCGAGCCTGTCAGGGATCCTCGATAAGGTAAAGGGCCAGCTGACACTGCACCTGAACCAGCAGGGCAGAAAAGCAGAGGGACAGACAAGGTCCCAGCTGGGCAGACGAGTACTAAAACTCAGAAGCCTGCTGATGACCAAAATAAGGTCAAAGCTCAAAAGTCTCAAGGTCAAAAGAGGCATCCAATTCATAGATATGCTAAGAAGATGAAGCCTCAACAGAACTAGTAGAGGGGTGATCAGCCTGGGTCATCTCAGCATAGAAAGCCCAAGCGAAGCAATCCGCAACCTTGGGTTACATTTAAAGTAACCAAATCTGATAAGCCTGCAAAGGCTAAAGTGTACGAATCATTCAAAGGCTTGAGTAGAAACTACCCTTACGAGCAGCCCACCTATAAGCCTGCTGTCATCAAACATCACCCTAGGAAAAATCCTCTTAGGGAGATGATCTATGTGGACAAATACGGAAGAAAGTTGAGATCCCCTAAACCCCGTAAGGATGATCTCTACCTGTGGATTCCAAAATTTGAATCTAACCAAATAGGACCCAAAGAAAGAGTACGTAAAGCTTAAATCTAATTTCAGTCAATCTCTAGGCCAATTGAGAGAGGAGAAGCCAAGAACCACGTTTGGTATATAGACAGTGAATGTTCAAAACACATGATGTTTGAGAAGCATCTCGTCCTTAATTTTGTGACGTTGTATGGGCCTAGAGTGGTGTTTGGTGATAACAATTTTGGAGTCACCAGAGTTGAGGAAGTCTACTATGTAGATGGGCTGATGCAGAATCTTCTGTCAGTATCGCAGTTCTGTGACAAGTGGTACTCTGTAAGATTCTCTAAGAACTCTTGCCCTGTAATTAATTATTTAAATGAGCAGGTGCTACTCAGAAGAGGTTATATGTATCTTGTAGATTTTACAAGCTGCCCAACTGACTCTTGTTTGGTTGCCAAAAGCTCATCGGAGATCAGCTGGCTCTGGCACAAGAGGTTAGGTCAACTGAACTTCAAGACCCTCAATAAAGTTGCAAGGAAGGGTCTGGTCAGAGGACTACCCAATGAGGTGTTTACTTCAGGAGCAGAAATGTGATGCCTGCTAGAAAGGGAAGCAAATAAAGGTCTCATTCAAGGATGTGTGATTAGGGTCATAATTGCATCTTTTTTATATCATTTCTATATGATTTTGATGGGCTTTTGTTCATATTTGACCCTATTATGTTATATATTGTGTATTTAACCCTTTTTGGCTAGAAAGTTGTGATTATATGTGAAAACAAGTAGAACGGTGAAGAAACGAGCAAGTTTGATAAAAGTACAGATTTTTGGAGTCAATTCAATTTTTGCAAATGATATACCATATCGAAAATTTCAAAGAGAGGGTTTCAACGGAAAAAGAATCGAGTCAACCGGAGCTCTAGAACTCAAGATATGATGAAAACAAGAATTCGATGATCGATCGGCATCAAAATACCCTTGGTCGACATCAAAACCCCTTGGTCGACACACGAGACCCCTTGGTCGCACGGTTGGGTAGATTTTTGGATTTTCAGGGTTATTTTTATCTTTTCGCGCGTTTAATGAAAGACACTTTGGACTAAACATTGTGGGCACTATAAATACCTCAAGGATCAGATTACCAAGCATATGTTCATAATTCCATTTTCTTAGATTAGTGTAGAGAGAGAATTAGGTAGTTACTTTGTGGGTTAGTAGATTTTCTCATACTTCTTTCTACAATAACTTTTGATCCATCCATTGGATCTTTAATCCGTTTGTTCCATTAGTTTATTATCGTTATTAGCTTCGATTCTACTGTTCAATTTATGTTTTCAAGCTTTAGATCATGATTTAGCATTTTAGAGGTTTGTAGATTGTATTTAATTTCTCTACATATGGTTAGCTTTCCTTTAATTATCTTGTTTTAGTTAATAATCATGATGATTAGAATGTTAATTGTTGATTTTCATTACCAATTAGCCATGGACTAATATCCTTGTTGCGTGGTTGTATGAATACTATGGTGAATTTAGTCTCTTGTAATCCAATGTATGAATTAGTGATCTTGATGGATTAGTTCTCTTATTAATGACTTGTATGAATGCTTGGGATGTTTAATTGGAATGTATGAGCCTATATGAGCTAGCTATGAAAAGAGAATTGAGCTATAGAGCTTTATGCATACCAGTGTTTGATATTTGGCTTGTATGACCCATGAGAATTGCATATTAGCCTGGTCCTCTTAATTAGTTAGAGAGATCTAGACATCCAATAGAGTCCTTTAGCTTGTGTTGTTAGAGAGATCTAGACACTAGTTAAAGTCATGGCTTGATTAAGAAACTAAGAGACCTTTTGCATGCTAGGATGGATAAGGACTAGGTGAAATATAGTAGGATTACTTCCATGTACACACCACACTTGCTCACTTCTTAGAGGTGATAGTTAATTTACTATTTCTTGTTGATTTAGTAGATAGAAACTGTCACACCCTAAAATTCTAAGCATTTCAAATCAGCGGAAGTCTTGATTTTAAACAAACAATTTAATAAAAATATCTTTTAGAACGTGCTCCCTTTATACTTGAAATAAAATTCTTTTCTTTGAAAATCCTTTTTGAACTAAAATCAGAGTAATAATCATACAATCAAAATAAATAACTCATCCAATACATCCATAGAATTCATAATATATCATTCCAAATATTCATAGTATTTTTCAATAATATTCACATGTGAATTAAACTTATTCTAATATCATTCAACACATAAGTCATCAATTAAATCATGCAATAACTCATAAATAATTCATGAACAGCAGTTGGTACCTAAAACTTTCGAAAACAGCTTGGGTGTACTCATCAAAACCGAATGTGTATAAAAATAGTCCATTAACTAATACTAATTCCATTTTCTTAAATACTATTATCTTACCAACCATCCTAAGACCTCTAAATACTCAAATAAATCATATCAAACATACTATAAGTACTTTCCACGAAAATCACTTTTTAAAACACATGAAAAGCTCGAAAAACAAAGTTATAGTACTAAATTCAAGATGAAACTTTAAAATGATTATCCTCCATATTTTTATGACAAAAATACTCAATATTTTATGGCTAATAAAACTGCCAAAATTTCAAAAATAGGCTGGGCATAAAATCGGTATTTTTAAAACAAGAATTTTGACGACTAGAATCACATATAGGACTAAAATCAGTTTCTCGACTTCTACTAAGCAAAAACTCACGAAAATTGGTCAACATGCATCTTAAATCATGGCAAATATTCTGGTAAAATTTCATAATTTTTGGAGTTATAAAACCTAACTTATCGATCATGCAAATTAAGGACAATAACTATTTCTAAAGAACAATTAAACACATAACTCAAACACTTAAGCATGCTTCTAAATTCGAACCATCAGCTGCCAACATTATAAATAAGTCCATCAACTTAACTCCTTAAATTCATGCAATTTAACACTTAATCATAATAATAATAATACCTCATAAAATTTATAATAAAATCTCATAATCCATCAAACAATAATAAATCCTAAATCAAACATCTACGTGTCCATGCACTCAATGAAATAAAACATGCATACATCAAACCTTGTGGCAAACATAAAAGTGCCGAAAATCATGAATAAAACTCTTGCAACTTAATATAATAAAAGTCTACTTGGTAATTAATAAAAATCTTCATTCATTAACTTCTTTAACTCGCATCACATCCACCTTCCTCCGCATCGCCGATCTCGTCATCTTACTCTTGAAAATCTGAAAATATAATTCGGTGAAGGGGTGAGCAATTATAAAATAATCACTCCGTGGGGATAGTTTAGTTCGAAGTCTAAATATAATGGACATGTAAACGTGAAAACATACCAATCATTCTAAATCTTTGATACGACTTAAGCGTATCTCTTTTGACACTACATAAGAGCATCCATTCTTTGATACCACATAAGGATATCCATTAATTTGGCACTACTTAAGAGCACCCATTGGTTGATACTTCATAAGAGTATCCATTCTTTTAGCACATAAACACATAAACACATCAAACATAGTATTTAAAAATCGAACTAGAGTTACCACTTTTCACCGTTTAAACCCCCACCTTTTCTTGTCTTGAAAATATAGAAGTGTTGTACGTTGGCTTGCTAAATCCTTGCTCTAAGAACTCTCGAAAAACTGCCCTCTTTCTACTTCTACATGCTGCTGAAAACTGGTCCTCTAACTTCAATACATGGCCAAAGTTTGGTGCTAGGTGGCTGCCGATTTTTCCTGGGTGTCTAAGGGTTTTGAGACATGATCAATACATATTTATAGAGTTGGAAAAGTAGGGTTTGGGGCTGAAAAAGGGGCTGGCCGAAAAAGCAAGGAAAAGGCAAGAAATTGAACCATAATCTTGGTGTATCTCTATTTCCATGCTTGGTAACTTATTTCCTTATTTAACAAATCCTTACCATCTCTTTATTCTTATGATACTTAACCTTCAAGCATATAATTCTCTTGCATAAAAATATGACTTATTTCCATAAATAAAGATACTAGAAATCAAAGTCTTATACTCTTAATATTTTCGAAAATTACTTAAGGTCTAAGACTCCTATTTTTCGAAAATAATACTAATACTATCCCAAGTATTATTTAATCCTATTCTTGGTTAAATCCTCATAAGGTCAAATCCCTAAATTTAATTCCTCAATTGCTAACATGCCCTTAATGAATTAATACCTAAGGAAATACTATTCTTAGAGGACTAATACTATAACCTCAACAATAATATTATTCTCCCTAACTTCTAATAAAATTCGAAACTTAATACTACTTAAGGATCCAATTAATACTATTTGGGAGGACAACTAATACTAAGCAACTAATTAAGAAATACTAAAGCTTAACAACTTAAAGGACTAAACCTTAAACACACACAAAACTCACGCCTAAAAAATAATTAAAGGACTAAAAAACTGCTGCGTATGCGGGGTGTTACAACCTCACCACCTTTAAAAAATTTCGTCCTCGCAAATAAAAGTACCTTACACCAAAAGCTCGGGGTACTTGGTCCTTAAATCCTCTTCTCTTTCCCAAGTCGCCTCATGGACTCCATGGCGATTCCAACGAACCTTGACCAAACTCACAATTCGATTTCTTAGCTTGTGCGTTTTCCTCTCCAACACCTCGACGGGAACTTCTTCATAAGTTAGATCCTTGTCCACCTCTAAAGATGAATAATCCAAGACGTGGCTTGGATCGTGCACGTACTTCCTCAACATTGATACGTGGAATACATTGTGCACGGCTGCTAGGCTTGGGGGCAAGGCCAATCGGTAGGCTAGGCTCCCAACTTTGTCCAAAATTTCGAATGGACCAATGAAACGTGGTTGCAACTTTCCTTTGCGACCAAAACGAACAACTCCTTTCGTTGGTGAAACTTTCAAGAAAACCACGTCGCCTTTCTCGAAATGTAGAGGCTTTCGTCGTTTATCGGCATAAGACTTATGTCGATCTTGTGCAGCCCGCATCCTCTCTCGAATCTTCTCCACTACTTTGACCATTTTCTCAATGATTTCGGGCCCTAGAATACGTCGTTCCCCAACTTCATCCCAAAACAAAGGGGATCTACATCGTCTTCCATACAAGGCCTCATAAGGTGCCATGCCAATCGTTGCTTGATAACTATTGTTATAAGCAAATTCCACCAAAGGTAAGTAGTGTTCCCAATTGCCTTCGAAGTCCAAAACGCATGCCCTCAACATATCTTCAAGTGTTTGGTCGTCCTCTCGGATTGTCCATCCGTTTGTGGGTGATACGCCGTGCTAAAGTTTAACTTGGTTCCCACGGCAGCTTGTAAGCTCTTCCAAAAGTGTGAAGTAAATCGTGTATCCCTATCCGAGATGATCGAGACGGGAACTCCATGTAATCTTACCACTTCTTGGACGTAGGCTTGTGCAAGTCGATCCATACTCCACGTCATCTTTATTGGAATGACATGCGCCGTTTTGGTTAGCCTATCCACAATCACCCAAATCGTGTGATTTCCTTTAATCGAGCGAGGCAATCCCACAACGAAGTCCATGGAAATATGTTCCAACTTCCATAGTGGAATTTCAAGTGGCTTCAACAATCCGGACGGCCTTTGATGCTCCGCTTTAACTTGTTGACAAGTTAAACACTTCTCCACGAACTTTCCAATATCGCCCTTCAAGTTTCTCCACCAAAAAGTAGTCATCAAGTCCCTATACATCTTGGTTCCACCGGGATGAACCGTATAAGGAGTTCGATGTGCTTCTTCTAGGATTTCCCTCTTCAACTCCTAATTGTTTGGTACGCACAACCTTGTCTCGAATAAAAGAGCACACTTATCATAGATTAAGAAACCCTTCACGCCTTCTTCTCTTGTTCGCGTCTTCAACTTAGCGAGAACCTCATCTTCGTCTTGAGCTTCGAAGATTCGATCTCGTAGGGTAGGTTGGATCGTCAAGGCTGCCAAAGTCGACTCCATCTCCTCGGTTGACTCGATAATCTCTATCTTCAATCGTTCAAAGTCCTTCACCAATTCGTCTTGATCCGTCAAGGCTGCCAGCACGCCACCTTTCCGACTTAGTGCATCCGCGACTACGTTCGCCTTCCCCGGATGGTAGTTGATAGTGCAATGGTAGTCCTTGACTAGTTCTAGCCAACGTCTTTACCTCATGTTTAGCTCCTTTTTTGTGAAAATGTACTTGAGACTCTTATGATCGGTGTAGATCTCACATTTCGCGCCATAAAGATAGTGTCTCCAAATCTTAAGTGCATGAACGACGGCTGCAAGTTCGAGATCGTGAGTAGGGTAGTTCATCTCTTGCACCTTCAATTGTCTTGGTGCGTATGCCACGACTTTCCCACATTGCATCAAAACACATCCTAGCCCTTGCTTCGAGGCATTGCTATAGATCACAAATCCTTCCGAAGGGTCGGGAATAGTAAGGACCGGGGCTGAGACCACCTTTCTCTTCAACTCTTGGAAACTTCTTTCGCATGGTTCGGACCACACGAACTTCTCCCCCTTACGAGTCAACTTGGTCATTGGTAAGGCTATCTTGGCAAAACCCTCAATGAATCGTCTATAGTAACCGGCCAAGCCTAGAAAACTAAGAACCTCATTCACATTTGTTGGTGATTTCCACTCGCTCACGGCCTCCACCTTTGATGCATCTACCTCGACTCCTTGGGCCGTTATTACGTGGCCTAGAAAATTCACTCGATCTAGCTAAAACTCGCACTTGGAAAATTTTGCAAATAATTGTTCTTTGCGCAAGACCCCGAGTACCATCCTTAAGTGCTCCTCATGCTCCTCTTCACTCTGGGAATAGATTAGGATATCGTCAATGAACACTTTGACAAACCGGTCTAAAAAGGGATGAAAAACTCGGTTCATCAAGTCCATGAAGACAGCTGGAGCATTGCTCAATCCGAACGGCATCACCACGAACTCGTAGTGTCCTTAGCGTGTGCGAAAAGCGGTCTTTGCTCTATCTCCTTCCTTGATCTTCAATTGATGGTAACCCGATCTCAAATTGACTTTTGAGAACACGCTCGCCCCTCTAAGTTGATCGAACAAATCATCAATCCTTGGTAAAGGGTACTTGTTCTTAATCGTGAGTCGATTAAGCTCGCGGTAGTCAATGCACATCCTCCACGAACCATCTTTCTTCTTCACGAACAAAACTGGCGCTCCCCAAGGTGAAACACTTGGTTGGATGAACTTCTTATCCAACAACTCTTGCAATTGCATCTTTAACTCCTCGAGTTCCTTCGGCGCCATAAGGGTATGGTGCTTTCGAAATTGGGGCAGCTCTCGGCATTAAGTCTATTGCAAATTCCACTTGTCGGTTGGGTGGAATACCGGGCAACTCCTCGGGAAAAACATCAATGAACTCGTTGACAACGGCTACATCCTCCAAGTTTGGTACTTTAGTGTCCGTGCTCATTACATGGACAAGAAAACCCTCGCACCCTTCTTCCTTCAAGCAAGCTCCCATTTGTTCGGCACTCTCGAATGCTTCGGAATAAGTGAGGTTTCCCAAAGCTAACAAGACATGTTTAATTTCGGCCCTTAGTCCTTTGACGAAATGGAGAACACGCTTATGCTCGGTGTCGACAAGATGGTGAGCGAAACGTGCTAGTTGGCTAAATTTCAACTCATACTCCGCAACCGTCATGCCTCCTTGTCGTAGGTTGAGAAATTCGCTCTCCCTCCTACCCTTGTAGGAGTGCGGGTAGTACCTTTCCATCAATATCTCCTTGAAACGCTCCCATGTCAAAGCTTGCCTCTCCTCAAACGGGCGAATCCTCCAATAACTTGCCCATCAATGGTCGGCATCTTGAACCAATTGGAATGCTACGCAAGCAATCCGTTGTGCATCGGTGCACTCTATTAACTCGAAAACTCTTTCCATTGAACGAAACCATTCTTCAACGACATCCAGGTCCGACACGTCCATTGAAAGTAGCCGGTTTGTACCTCCTAAATTGTTCTACCACTTGCGCGGTATTGTTGGCTACGGGTGCATAAAGAGGTTCACGTCTTGGAGGAATCTAAACGCTCAAGCCCACAAGACAACGTAATTGATCAATCAATTCTAAAAAAAACAATCCTATAACTTATTCTTAGAACTATTACTAAACATACCTTACTAAGCATTCATACTTATCAAAATCCTAGTCATGTCTTCTTAGGCCATCGTACGTACACAACGAAAATAATACTTGTATAATGCATTTTCTTGAAAAACATATTTTCTTTAAAAAAAAACTTTATTTCATAACTTTCATAAATATCTTCCATGACCTTGTCATGCCTCATAAATCATAAATCATAAATCATTCATTTGAAATCTTAAACTTGAATCTTTGAAAATCTTTACATACCTTGGGACTCAGAGATGGCTACGGCGGCGGCGATGGATGAAAATTAATCTTTTAAATCTTTTCATAAAATACCACTCAAAATAATATTTTAATTTTTATGAGTCTACAAGATCGTAAACCCGCTCTGATACCACACTGTCACGCCCTAAAATTCTAAGCATTTCAAATCAGCGGAAGTATTGATTTTAAACAAACAATTTAATAAAAATATCTTTTAGAACGTGCTCCCTTTATACTTGAAATAAAATTCTTTTCTTTGAAAATCCTTTTTGAACTAAAATCAGAGTAATAATCGTACAATAAAAATAAATAACTCATCCAATACATCCATAGAATTCATAATATATCATTCCAAATATTCATAACATTTTTCAATAATATTCACAAGTGAATTAAACTTATTCTAATATCATTCAACACATAAGTCATCAATTAAATCATGCAATAACTCATAAATAATTCATGAACAACAGTTGGTACCTAAAACTTTCGAAAATAGCTTGGGTGTACTCATCAAAACCGCATGTGTATAAAAATAGTCCATTAACTAATACTAATTCCATTTTCTTAAATACTATTATCTTACTGTTGGTCCCGAAATGAGTTAAATCAGTGTATGGGGGGGGAATACACTGATGTCAGATTTTTCTGAAAGACTCAGAAAAATGCTCTAACGCACTCAGTCAGGATTCCCTGAAGTACTCAGTATGCTGCATGTCCACAGGGGTAGCAGGGACGGTTCAGTAACGAGTCAGATAAACTGAGTGTGAGTAAAGTGCTCGGAAGCTCAGTAGAGATAACAAACCTACTGACTGCTCGGAAGCGAGTCAGTTGGACTACTATCTCAGTGAGTCAGAGTACGTGCGGAAAGTGAGCCCTTAGATTCTACTCGTTTTAGTTTCTGAAATCGTTTTCTCTGAGTTGCTTAGTAAATTGGTGGTTAAGGCTGAGTGCACAGTATTCAGATTCAGGATGATTGATTCAGTCCTGAAGTTAAAACCAATGCAGTATGTTCAGTTTAATATGATGACATTTATGATCCTGAACAGAACAGTAAATCAGCACACAGGGGACTTTTTAACGTGGTTCGGAGATAACCAACTCCTACGTCCACGACCTGATTTAACAGGAAGCTATCCTCAAAACCCTGAGGATAGGTACTTGGGTTTTACGTGCCAAGGGACACGAGTAGCCAACTTCCTCTCTTAGGAACTGACCCCTGGGCGTTTTACAAGTCCCAGTCCTTCTAACCAACCTATCTCACACTTTGAGAGGTTTGGTATTCTGGTTTCCAACTAAAATAGCTCTAGCAATACAAATCAATGCTAAATAATAGAGCTATCGATCTAAGCAAATACAGAGTGAATCCTACTACAACACTAGGGAAATTTAATTGCAGAGTGTTGTTTATGATATGCTTTGTGTTCTTGGATTCTTGAGAGTTTTCTCTTGGAAATTTCCCGTTAACCTTGAATGGGTGCAAGGTTCTCCATATTTATAGGCGAGATTCAAAATAGATCCGTTGGAGAAGATCAAATCAAATCTTTCCTATTTTAGGTAGATTGCAGGCTAGAAATACTGTTCGACCTACCCGCCATGCTTATTCTGGCAAGTTGTCACATCACCTGCAACCTCTTGAGACGCATTAAATGCCGCATTAAATGCTGCGCAGACTCCGTGCTTGCGTGTCGAAAGATCATTGGCTTTCCGCTATAACGGCTAGTTGACCTTCAGACATTTATCCTTCCTCGTACATTCAATGCTCTGAGTCTCTTGTTAATAACTCAGTCTGAACGTGTCTTAATGGAGTCTTACTGACATTCTTTTTGTCTCTTGTCCCATAGCATAAATAACCTTTTGCTTTGGACTGACATGATTCAGGTGATCTGAACCAAAGCCTGAGTCAGGTCCTACGTGCATTCAGCACAGCCTGATAGGTTATTCAGCTCAGTATGTGTTACCTTTTTGCTTCGGACTTACAGGATTCAGGTGAACTGAACCAAGGCCTAAGTCAGGTCCTATGTGCATTCAGCACAGCCTGATAGGTAACACTTTACTCTTCACTGACTGTGTTCTGTCCTGAACATGCTTAGTGTATTCAATAGAAACATCAGACAATGGTACTTCAGGAATTACTTCAGAATGAATCTGCAGGCTTCGATCTTCAGCTTCAGAACAGACAATCTTCAGCGAGACTGACTGACTCCTTCAGAATGGTTTACGCTTCAGACTTCAGTAAATTGGGTCGACTCCAATATTCTTCAGTCTTTAGCATGGCCCTCCTGTACTGAATTTCTAACCTAACTATCCTGAACTATTTTATCCTGAATACTATACTTAGGCAAATTCATCAGGGGTTTTGGGATCTAATCAAAATACTCAGATTGTCCCAACAATTTCCCCCTTTTTGATGATGCCAAAACCCTTAAGCAAATTCCTATTCATCTATACAATCAACTGACTTAGTCAGTGAAAATAACTAAGTACCACCTGACGAACTAGGTACTTAGTCTATAAGATGAAAACAAGGAATGGGTTAGTACAGTTCTTGATAAGAATTCAGAAAAGTAAATTCAGGAGTCAACAAGAAGTTGTACTCAGGAAAAATAAATAACTTCATTGATTGATAAGAAAATACAAGTATCCTGAAGCTATTACAAAATTCCTGAACAACTAACTCCTGATCTAATCTTCATCCTTATTCCAAGCAGTTAGTGGAATCTCGTACATCTCCAGTACTCGATTCAGGACCTGCTTCATCCTGTTCCGATCAGCAACGGCCCCGGCAGCTCGTCCTACTCTGACGACTTCTTCAGAAATTGCTTTCCGGTCCAGCTGCTTAGAATTCCTAAAGAGTGGAGGAGGGTACTTGATGAATTCCGGAGGAGCGATCTCAACACCTTCAGTGTCAGCATGTCTGATGATTTCAGCCCATAGATCAGGATGCTCCTGTGCCATCCAGTGATGGAGTATGACGTCTTCTTCTTCAGTCTAATCGTCTCATAACCCCACCACATAGAATAAGTATGCCCACCTATTCCGGATCGGAATCCAAACCTCCAGCATCTCAATCGGAATGAAGTCTTCAACAAACTTCGATGGAGGATGACTTTGATCTGGTCTGACCACCATCTTCCTCTGAGTCTTTATCCGAGATCCAGATGATACAGATTTCTTCTTCTGGACCTGAGAAGTCAGATACTCATTAGATTCTTTCAGGCCCTGGATCTGACTGAGCATCGAAATTTCTTTCATTTTTGCTATCTTTTCTGCATAAGTCATCACCAATTTCTTCTGAGTGGTCAGCCCAGATGGCATTATATGTTCCTCCATCTCCTTATATAATGGCTCGAGAGCCGAATCTTCAGAGGGTCTCAACTTCTTCGGATCTGAGCCTTCAGCAGTTTCAATGGCGGCTACGGATCTAGTCCTCTTTCTATCCGCTACCTTCAGTTCAAGGGGAAAGTTCTTCTTCTTAGCTTTGCCAGTAGTGGCAATTTACTTCTTCCCTTCTTCCCCCTTTTTGGCATCATCGTCATTAATACGTTTGACAACTTCATCCACTGACTCCGCCAAAAGATTGAACTGACTATCCATCTCAGTCTGCTTCACCTGCAATTGCCCAATCTGCCCTACCATTCCTCTCAGGCCGATACTGAGCTGATCAATGGCTGAATTTTGTGCAGCCTTCAGTCGACCCTCGAAGTTTTCCATCCTTGAGTCTAGGGCAGATGCAATTTTCTCCTTCTGTTGTGCAAACAGCTCCCTCAGCAGGTCCTCCTTCAGTTCAGTTCTTAACTTGACCAACTTCTCATAAACCAGAGCTCTACATTGATTTTAGTCCGAGCTTCCCCAAGAAGATCAATTGCTGCATGCATATCAGAGGCCATATCATTCAGGTCTTTATCCAGCCTTTTCATCTTCTTATTCAGAGTTTTAGAATTTGAATCAACCCCAATTGCCTGTCGCTCAACGAGAATTACCCTTCTGTGCATATTCGTAAGAGCTCGTGAGGAATTTTCAGTGAACATAGCCGCTGGGGTGATCCAGTTTCCTCTAACTCGGATAAGACCTGATCGACCCTCTCCTGAAGCCTCCGCTGCCCCGGGTCCAAGGGGTGCATCATCGGCCGGTGCACTGACTCCCTCAGTGCCACCTTGCTGAATGTCATCAGCAATCACCACCACCTCCATTTCAGCTTCCTTCTCCTTTCCCTTCTCTTCAGCTAACTGAGTCTCGGGCTCAGGATACGTTCTGCGAACTGTTCTGATAAAATCCACCATTTTGATCAGATGATGTAGAGAGTTAACACCAAAATGATCAAAGAGGGCGGCTTCTAAATCTGCAATGCAGTCCCATCCTCTGGACTCTCCTAGCTGGCTGAGCTCAGACCAAGTAGCATTTCTGATCATGGCAAAAGTGCGGAGTTGCACAACTGCCTCCTTCTGAGCCTCAGTAAGATCAGGGAATCTCCTTTCCACCATCTCAGCTGCCTCTCCCCTTGCAACTATCTCAAAATCTGAAAGAATGTTTACATCGGGCGCAGGGAAAGGCCATGGTGCTTCAGCCTGAACTGGTTCAGCAGCCTCTTGCTCAACTCCTCCTTCCTGAGCAGGCTCTACCTGACCCAAACTCTGATAGGTTTCAACAATATTTAGAATCAGCTGGTTGGGATCAGGGGATGCAATCGGAGCAAATTCAGGAACAGCCTGCGCCTGAGCTGGTTCCTTCTCAACAGCTTCAGCAGCATCCTGCGCCAGAGCTGATTCCTTCTCAACAGCTTCAGCAGCTTGCACTTCCATAAGCTTCTTCTCTCGCTCAGCTGACCCAAAGTAGAGAAATTTTAGCTTTTGTTGCTTGGGTCTGGAAGTCTTAGATTTATATCAGACTCTGAAGACTTGCCTGCCTGAGCCTGGACTTTCCCAGTCATGCTCGCCTGGGCCTTCTTCTTCTGAGTCTGAGGCCTTCTCCTTGTGCCAGCATCATCGGAATAAGCTCTGAAGAGATGGATTTTCGCTGGGAGCTCGAGTGATTGGGCCTGATCCACATCACCGAGATCCAGAGTCTCCAAGAGCATGGATATCTTGGTGCCAAAATGCATCTTGGCCTCAAAAGGCGCCTGCCCCTCTGGCGACTACTTGATTTTGCTGGTCTCAGCCACCAGCATTTGGAGGAAGTAACCCTCCCAGTCAAAATTGTGCAGAGAGGCGTCGGAAATAGCCATCATTGTGAACAGCTTCGGCCTGGAGATCTGCTCCAATCCTCCAGCAATTCCCATCACTCCTTGACTTGTCAGGTCGAAGAAGTGACGGTTTTCAGTCCTCAAGACTGATTTATTCAGGCCGGATTTCAGCACGACATCTCCATCACACAGGGACTGGAGAAAATCCCTCTCATTCCCAAACTCATAATCCACTGGGCTTCGTCCTCTATTGGGAAGATTAAAAACCCCCTTAATCTTCTCCCGAATGTTGAAGGTGACCCATCTCCTGACCATCTCCTCCTCACCATCCTTTCCCTTCTCACAGGTGGTCAAGGGAATACAAGTTTCCCACTCCTGGGAGTCCTTGTTTTGTGCCATCTTCAGGTAGAAGGCAGCAATGAGTCTGGGGTGGAGCCTCTGCGGCTTTGCAGTGATGAACTGCAGAAGACCTGCATTATTAAAAAGGTCTCGCACAAGCATAATATCGGGGTTATTAGAAGAAAAATCCCCATAGGGCTCGTAGTGTATTTCGTTTCTTAAATGGAAAAGGTTTCCAAAAAAGGTATCGGCAGAAGGTGAAGCCATGGAAGATTTTAAGAGATTTGAAGAAAATCGGTTTTAGAGAAGGTAAGTTAACAAAATATTGGGTGCATAAAAGTTTTAACAACACGATCTTCTCTTATTTATAGAAAAATTTGGTTTTAATCGGACGGTTTAGAAAATAGTGACCTATGGAGTTCAATGGACAAGATTGAGCAGTAAAAAGCATTTGCCTTTTCGGTTCTTCAAAGGTAATTGGTCAAAATTTTATCGATAACTGTTCCCGCCCACAGTGCATTAAATGCACATTAGAGCATGTCCGAATTTAATTCAAATAAATTGAATTAAATAATAACCGAATATTAAAATGAACGGCTGGGATCATTTGGCAAATTAAATTGATTTGACAATGCAGCAAACAGTAAAAGGGTATTGCACGCAATATCAGATGACTAGACAAAAAAAATAGGAAACATACCAGTCAGTCAGATATGTATTCTGACTGATACCACTTATTGTCCTATCAGGGTGACAAGCCCTGAGATCAGTGTCCTGAATCTTAGTCAGTCTATACTGATCATCCATTTTATATTGAATGTTCTCCCTACAACCATTCACATTCTCTCTGAGTTCCCTTCATCCTGAGTCTATATGAGTTATTCCCCCTGACCTTGTGCATTCTTATTAGAGATTCAAACTGAATCACCTAAGCCTGGGTCAAGGAGTCCTAACTCTACTGATAACTCAACAAACCTGGTTTCAGGCAAAGCCTTAGTCAGGATGTCAGCTCTCTGTTTTTCAGTAGGGACTCTCTCCATTCTGATGTCCTTCTTCTCAACATGATCTCTGATAAAGTGATGCCTGATGTCTACATGCTTACACCTTGTATGTAAGACTGGGTTTTGGGATATGGCAATGGGACTATTATTGTCACAATAAATTGGGACTTCAGTGGCCTCTACTTGGTAGTCTCTCAGTTGTTGTTTCAGCCAAAGAATCTGAGAGCAACAACTGCCTGCCGCCATATACTCAGCCTCAGTAGTAGACGTTGCAACACTGGTTTGCTTCTTAGAAAACCAAGAGATCAGTTTACTCCCTAGAAACTGACATGTGCCTGTAGTTGATTTCCTATCAAGTCTACACCCTCCATAATCAGCGTCTGAATAGCCAGTCAGTTCTAGGTTGTCATCAGAGGGATACCAAAGTCCTAAGTTGACTGTACCTCTTAGGTATTTCATAATCTTTTTAGCACTCTCTAGATGACTCTTCTTTGGATCAGACTGATACCTTGCACAAACTCCAACTGCATAAGTGATGTCAGGACGACTAGCAGTCAGATATAATAAAGATCCTATCAGTGCCCTGTATTCAGTATGATTTACTGAGGCTCCTTCTTTGTCAGGATCCAGCTTCTCATTTGTGTTCATGGGAATGCGTGAGACTCTGCTGGACTGAACTCCAAATTTCTGAATCAAGTCCCTCGCATACTTGGACTGATTAATGAAAATTCCGGAGTCAGTTTGCCTGACTTGGAGACCCAGAAAGAAATTCATTTCTCCCATCATTGACATCTCAAATTTCCCAGTCATCAGCTTGGAAAATTTCTCACAAAGCTTCAGATTAGGAGATCCAAATATTATGTCATCCACATAAATCTGAACCAAGAGAATGTCTTCCCCTTCGGTGATCCGGAAGAGGGTCCTGTCCACTGTTTCTTTCACGAACCCGTGGTCTATCAGGAATTGGGATAATATATCATACCAAGCTCTCGGAGCTTGCTTCAGGCCATAAAGGGCTTTCTTCAGGTGGTATACTTTATTACCGACTTCGAATCCAGGAGGTTGCTCAACATACACCTCTTCATTCAGTACACCATTCAGAAAAGCACTCTTTACGTCCATCTGATACACTTTGAATTTCTTGAATGTTGCATAAGCCAGAAACAACCTGATTGCTTCTAATCTTGCGACTGGAGCAAAGGTCTCACCATAGTCGATACCTTCGGCTTGAGAGTAACCTTTTGCTACAAGCCTGGCCTTATTTCTGACAACAACATTCTTCTCATCCCTCTTGTTCTTGAAAACCCATTTGGTGCCAATAACATATTGACGCCTAGGTCTATCCACTAACTCCCAAACCTGATTCCGCTCAAACTGATTGAGCTCATCCTGCATGGCTAGGATCCAGTTGGGATCAGCTAGAGCTTCTTCTATGCTTGTAGGTTCCTGATCACTCAGGAAGCAACAAAACATAGCGCTTTCACCAAAGGACAACCTCGTCCTGACCCCCTCATTGATATCTCCAATGATATCAGCCAATGAGTGATCATCTAGCCATCGCCTCCTGCTGACTGGAGCACTGGGAGCTACTGATGTTCCATTGCCTGATCCTGAAACATTAGTCTCAATAATAATAGGCAAAGAAGCGGAACGAGCAAGAACAGGGGATACTGAGTCATTTTCTGAGGGTTGACCAATATCAGAGAAATTGTTTCCCCCTACAGTGTTGGACTCAGTAACTGTCTCAGGTGTAGAAGCATCATCACCGACAGTACGTACCTCAGGTTGAGTCTGTCCCTCCGTCTGAGACTCAACATTTTCCGAGGCAGGGGCTTGCTGAGGGTTGGTCTGAAGTCCATCCTGATCTTCATCATCATCATCCCATCCCTTGGGAGCACTGACAAGTTTGATCTTGAATTCAGGATTCTTCAGACTCAGCCTGGTTACCCTTTTGGTAATTCCCTCAGTATCAGGACTTGGAACCTGTTTCCTATGCACTGATGCAGTCTCATCAAACACAACATGAGGTGTTTCCTCCACACAAAGGGTCTGACAGTTATACACCCTGAAAGCTTTACTGACTGAGGAGTATCCTAAGAAAACTCCCTCATCAGATTTTCTATCAAAGGCTTTCAGCTGGTCTTTCCCATTGTTCAGGATGAAATACTTACACCCAAAAATATGGAAATAAGAGATGTGAGGTTTCCTCTTGTTCCAAGTTTCATAGGGTGTCTGAGCATGTTGTTTGTTCAGCATAGATCGGTTCTGAGTGTAGCAAGCAGTGTTGATTGCTTCAGCCGAGTACTTCTTGGGCAGTCCTGATTCAGCCAACATGGTCCTGGCAGCTTCCTTCAGGGTTCGATTCCTTCTTTCAGCTACCCCATTCTGTTGAGGGGTCCTAGCTGCAGAAGTCTCATGAGCTATACCATGGTTAGTACAAAAGTCAGTTATAATAGAGTTTATAAACTCGGTTCCTCGTTCTGATCGAATCCTGACAATGCTCTGACCCTGTTCAGTACTCAATTGCTTGAGTAACTCAGGAAGCTTGACCTGTGTCTCCTTTTTGTTCAGCAAGAAAATAACCCATGTGTACCTGGAATTGTCATCAACAACAACAAGGGTATATTTCCTACCATTTATGCTGACAGGAGTTACTGGACCAAAGAGATCCATGTGCAAGAGCTGAAGCACTCTGTCAGTAGAGAAGGCTTCCTTCACCTTGAATGAGGCTTTGGTTTACTTGTCTTCCTGACGCGCTCCGCACACGTGGTCTTTGCTAAAAACTTCATTAGGCAGACCATCTACAAGAGAAAGTCTAGAGATTTTGTTAATAATCTTGAAGTTTAAGTGACTCAGACGTTTATGCCAAAGCCAACTGAGCTCAGAGGAGCTCTTAGCGACCAAACAAGTTTCAGGAGGACTGCTCTTGAAGTCAGCAAAATATACATTGCCCCTCCTGATACCTGTAATCAGAACCTGCAGTGTAGATTTGTCCTTCACAAGACACATATTAGATGTAAATTCTACACTATATCCTCGGTCACAAAACTGACTAACCGAGAGCAAGTTATGTTTCTGTCCTTCAACATATGATACATTCATAACACGTACAGAGTTAATGACAAGGGTTCTGAATCCTCTGGTGAAACCCTTAGAGTTATCACCAAAGGTTACCTGCGGGCCTACTTGAGCTACATAATCCTGAAGGAGATCACGAAATCCGGTCATGTGCCTGGAACATCCTAAGTCCAAGTACCAGTCCTTCATCAAATCTTCCTTCTTCTTCTTGTAGCCCGCAGTGACCTGAAAAGAATCAGGCCTCAGGTACCCATCTCGTATTGGGTCCTACTGAGTTAGCCATACCCTTCGGGATCCAGATTTGTCTGACAATTCTGACAGCATCAGAAGTGTAGACCTGTTTCCCTGAAATGTCAACATACACAGTTCTCTTCTTCCTTTGTGCCTGGGAAGTTGAGGGTGTATGGGTGTCAGCCTGAGACACAGGAGCCCTATATTGATTTCTGGAGGTGGGCCTCCTGTTTCTCCTTGACCTGGGTGCATTGGGCTGAAGTCTGTCCTGAGCAGGAGCAGCTCGGGCCTGACCTCTTGGCACATGAGGTCTAGCCTGAGTGTTTCTGGAGTCAGGTCTCCATTGCCTTTCAGAGGCCACCTGGTTTGTCCTTCTTCTTAGAGAATTGGGACGCTCCTGATGGGCTCTGTACCCTGTCTGAGGAGTCTGAACCTCAGTAGTCCTAGGTCTTGCCTGAGGTCTCCTTTGTCCTGAGTTCCTTTTGTTCTGAACATTTCTAGGCTGGGCCTGAGAAGTGCTAGGAACAAAATTCTTCCCAGTTTGAGGATTCCTAGGCTGGACCTTGGAGTTCCTTTGGTCTGTCTTCCTAGACTCAGAATGAGAAACTTTGACCTTTTCCTTAGGTTTTTGTCTTGGTTTCTCAGTCCTTTGCCTGACAGGTTCAGCAGGTATTTTCTCCTTCCCTTTGCCTTTATTCTCATGAGCAACACTTAAGCTCTTGTCATCAGTTAGGGCAGGGACAAACTTTTTCTGAGAGTTGCTCCCTGAAGCACCTCTCTTCTTCTTGCCCTTTGGGTCTTTTGTGGCATCATAGCCTAACCCAGCTTTAGCACCATCAGTTAGCTGAGAGAAATTTGTCAACTCATCAACCACTAGGGTAGATGTGTATAACTTCTTCAGCTTGACTTCAAGATGCCCATTGGCTTCTTTCAGGGCCTCAATTTCAGTGGTGTATTGAAGCACTAATTCTGAATGAGCTTTCTCTTTTGAGATCAGCTCAAGATCCCAAGTAGTTTCCTCAGCACAAAGGCGAGCTTGCCACTCAGTTTCGAGCATCATTCTTAAAGCAGTTCGCTCAATTATCAGTTGTTCCTGAGCAAGGAACAAATCAGTATAACGAGTCTCAATCAGCGAGCTGATGACACCCTTCAGTCTTTCTACCTCCAGTGGAGCTTCATCATGCTTATTCTTAGCATTAAGTAGCTCCTCCTAAAGATGTACTAATCTGAGGGCTTCCTCAGTATCTCTTACTCTGAGAGACTCAGTTAACCGATCGTTCTTCTCACTCAGTTGTGCGTTCACATCCATTGTGTGAGTATGAGTCTCCTGCAGCCTTGAGAAGTCAACCATCAATTGCTCTAGGGCGAGCTGAAGGTCGAGTTCTCCTGCTGAATCTGAGCTAAACTCAGGTGCGTGATCAGGAGAAGAGGCAGAAGAACATACCTCATCATCTGCCATCAGGCAGAGGTCATCATACTCCTCATCTGAAAAGAGTTCAGGAGACCGGCGTCCAGGGCCATCTGAATCTGAGGAGTCCTCAGCAAGCAACGCTCTCCGGTCTGAAGCCCTGAGCTCTCTTTTGGCTCTTCGATCTTCTCGCTCACGAGCACTGAGCTTCGGACAATCATACTGATAATGTCCGGACTTTTTGCAGTGGTAGCACTGATCTGCATCAGAAGAAAGCTTCTTGTCAGTGTACCTTTTATCAGAGGGTTCCCTCCTGCTCCCTGATGATCTTTCAGGTTTGGAGCTGGATCTTCATGGCTCATCCTCTCTCCTCTTTTCATCTCTGCGTCGCTCAGGCTCATTGCGATCCCTCCTGGAATCTGAACCTCTTCTTTCTTCTCTCCGGGGGCTAGATCTCCTAGGGCTGGAGTACCTGCGATCACGGGTGTCAGTATAAAATTTCTTATACCTGCCGAAACGAGAGTTCAGTTTCTCGAATTGCCGTGCCATCAGGCTGTACTCCAAGGCTAGCTCATCTTTGTTCATGTCTTTTAGAGACTTGGAGCCAGATCCAGCCTCAGGATCAGGAGTAGCTTTAAGAGCCACGCTCTTCTCCTTTTCAGATGTCTTCTCCTCACTAACTTCCTCACTGACAACACCCATCTTCTTCCTCTTATCGAGGTCAAATTCCAGAGCCTTTAACTCAGAGAATAGGTGTGAGCGAGTGATGCTTGTAAAGTCCTGAGTGTTTTTCAACAGAATTACTCCTGTGTCCCATCTTTCAGGGAGACAGTTCAGGATCTTAGAAGACACCTCCCTCTTGGGAAACTCCTTCCCAAGGGTTGCTAGCTCGTTCATCATCTTAATGAACCGAGCTTCCATCTGATTGATGGACTCTCCCTCTAGCATCTTGAAGGCCTCAAACTTCCTGATAGCGAGATCTCTTTTGTTTTCCTTGATCTTTTCAGATCCTTCGCTCATCTCCCTCAGGGTATCCCAGATCTGCTTAGCTGTCCTCAGATGCATCAGCCTGACCGAGTTCTCATAAGAAACGGTGTGGAGTATAATGTTCTTGGCAACATTATCCAGTCCGATTTGCTTAATCTGATCAGAATTAAGCGCGGACCTCTCCACTTCTTCATCTCCGGCGGCTGGAACAGGGACATTGCCAGCAACAGGCCAAGTCGTCTGAAGATTTCTCATAAATCTGATTGGGCCATGTTCAATCACCTGTGGCATCTGATCATGGATAGAATAGAGATGTGCGAGTACCCTGAATTTCCAATAGTCATAATTGTCAATAGAGAATTCAGGAAGATTGCCCTTGAGGCGTTTAGAACCGGATGCCATGATATGCAGTTTTTCAGAAACAAGATCAGTTCAGTAGACCACCAAAAGTTTCTCCTCAGAAACTGTTGGTAAACAAAGTCAGTGATCTTTTGAACCTGGCTCTGGTACCACTTGTTGGTCCCGAAACGAGTTAAATCAGTGTATGGGGGGGAATACACTGATGTCAGATTTTTCTGAAAGACTCAGAAAATTGCTCTAACGCACTCAGTCAGGATTCCCTGAAGTACTCAGTATGCTGAATGTCCACAGGGGCAGCAGGGACGGTTCAGTAACGAGTCAGATAAACTGAGTGTGAGTAAA
>JAPKLY010000647.1:1298-26911 GCA_026898435.1 Prunella vulgaris | reverse complement strand
AATACTAAAGCTTAACAACTTAAAGGACTAAACCTTAAACACACACACAACTCACACCTAAAAAATAATTAAAGGACTAAAAAGCTGCTGCCTATGCGGGGTGTTACAGAAACCATGATCTTTTTCTTGCTTTCACTAGCTATTAGCCTTTTGTAGACATTAATTACTTGCTTGATATCGCATCGTTTCCCTGTGTTCGATATTTTAACTTGGTTAACTTGCCACGTCTACTACGACCACGTACACTTGCGTGAGACACAATTTTGGCAGACAAGTTTTTGGCGCCGTTGCCGGGGAAACTGTCTCTTTGTCAAGTTTGTGATGTTTGTTTACATTTCTTTTCTTGTTTTTCTTTGTTTCTTTGTTGTTGTTAATCATTCATGGTGAGTGTTGATACTTGCTTAATTTTGTAGGAGTGAACTTGATTGAAGATGGGCGAATACAACCATTTCTCGTATTCTCCACAATACACATATCCTCCTAATTCCTATACATATCAACCTTACCCATATCAACCACCACCTCCATAAGAAGATCCTTATCCTCCTAATGCTTACTCATATCAAGATTCCTACACTTATGAAGATACATGTTCCTACACCTCTTATGAAGAACCCTATTCTTACACTCCACCTCCTCCTATACCTTTCCATCAAGAAGAAGCTCCTCCAAGCCATATTATTGATACTCTAGTTTACTTCCTCAATCAACTCAAAGATATTCAAATGGAGGATGAAAGGGGCTTTGAGGAGATAAACAAGAAGTTTGATAAAATTTTCAAAACTCAAGGTGACCAAATGACGATCTTGGAGTTCTGTTCGGTGTAAATGAGTCCTCACGCAAGTGTACGTGTTCGTGATTAGCGTGGTAAGCTTGGCCAAGTTTTAATATATCGAACCCAAAGGAGACGAGGATTTCAATGATAATTCGTTGTTTTAATTGGCTAGCTATCAAAGCAATAAAAGGCAAGGGTATCTATCGTCTACTAATTTGTCAAAAGAGTAAACTACCTATCACCTTGTGTTCGCAAAGTGAGCAAATGTGAAGTGTACATGGAAGTAATCCTACTATGGTTCCTCTAGTATCCTATCCATCCTAGTATGAAAAAGGTCTCTTGGTGTCTTAGTCAAACCAACTAGTGTCTAGATCTCTCTAAAACACAAGCTAAGGCTCTATTAGGTGTCTAAATCTCTCTACAACTCCTAATACTCCAATTAAGAGGTCTTAGGCTAATATGCAATTCTCATTGGTCATACAAGCCAAACATCAAACACTTGGTATGCTTAAGGTTCTTATAGCTCAATTCTCATTTCATAGCTAACCATATAAGCCATACATTCCAATTAAACATACCAAACATTCATACAAGTCATTAATAAGAGAACTAATTCAACAAGATCACTAATTCATTCATAGGATTAACAAGAGACTAAATTCACCATAGTATTCATACAACCATGCAACAAAAGATTAGCCCATGGCTAATTGGAAATGTAAATCAACAATTAAGACATAGACAAACATGATTAACACTAATATGAAATGAAATACAAGAAATCTTACCAAATGTTGAAGAATTGAAATACAAGCATCAAACCTTGAAAAACTATCTATTAATCCGGAATGAAAAATGAGAAATTGAACCGTAGAAACGTAGCTTGAATCGAGAGAAGAACGTAGGAACAAACAGATTGAAATTCCGACGGACGGATCAAAAGTTATCTAAGAATTTGTGAGAAGAACTATTAAGAAACCTCCAAGTAACTACCTCACTCTCTCTCTAATCTAAGAAATGTGTCTTGGATTATGACTTGGCTCCTTTGAGAATCTGATCTTAAGAGTATTTATAGTGCCCACAATGCTTGGTCCAATATGCCCCTCATTAAACGTGCGAAAAGACGAAACTGCCCTTCGAAAATGGAACAACCGAGCCATCGCACGATCTCCAGCAAGTGACCGCACGAACCAAGCTCGTGTGAGTGTTCATGCGGCTTGTCGTCGCCCGAACCAGAAGTTCAGCGCACGAACGTGGCCCATGGTCGCACGAGTCTGGCCTGTGATCGCTCGAACCCGGCTTCGACTTGTGCGATCGATCCTCGACTTCTCGTTTTCTTCATATCTTGAGTTCTAGAGCTCCGATTGACTCGATTCTTTTTTCATTGCGACCCTCTCTTCCAACGCTTCGACATGGTGTCACATTTGTCTTCATTTGATCAACTCACATTTTCTGAACTTTTATGAACTTGCTCGTCTTTTGCTAGTTTTTGCTCGTTTTCACCTATAATCACAACTTTCTAGCCAAAAAGGGTTAATAGCACAATTTATACCATATTAGGGTCAAATATGATCATAAGAATATCAAAAACATATAGAAATGATTACAAAAACTTGCAATTATGACCCTAATCAAGTTCCAAATGGAACATTGGGCTAGTATGTAGCGAATCAAGAAGTTAGGGCTCTACTTGGAGCAACTGAGTACCCAAGCTAATTGTGAGGAGGAAGATGGGGGTATTCTAGATGATGAAGATGAAGGTGAATTGGAAAGTATGGTGGAAGAAGGGAATGTGGAAGATGAAGTTGATGAGGACCATAAGGAGAATAAAACTTTTTCTTTACGAGATTGTCTCAATGCTAATTTTTTTATTAATCCTTCTAATGCGTGTATTGATTATGAGATTCCTATTATTGTTGATGATATTGGTTATAATTATCCTCATTCAAATTTATTAGGGATCGAGAAGAAGATAGGGATGGACTAGAAGAAGAGCAAAGAGAAGAGATTGAAAAGAAAGAGGATAAATAAGAAATTGAGAGTGAAGAGGATAATCAAGATGAATACAAGGAACTTTATGATTCCTTTGATTTTGATAAGAAATTTTTTTACAATGATGAGTTTAAGGAGATTAAAGAGTCTTGTGTTCAAGAAGCTTTCTATCTTAAGAGTTTCTCTAACCCTCTTATTAATTCCTTTGATCATGATATTAATCCTCTCTATGTTGATAAAGAATATGATACTTCATTTGAATGTATTGATAGGAATCAAATACAAGAAGTAGAGGATAAGGAAGGAGAAAATTCAAGAGGGGGAAAGGAGAAAGATCAAGAAGAGGAAGATGAATGTCCACTCATGGACAGGAGCTTCATTGAAGAAGAACAACAAAATGAAGTGGAAGAGGAGCCTACAATTGAAATGAGTATTTCTCTACCCTTAGCATCTTCTACTTGTGCTTTATTTGATAATGTTGTTTATTGTGAATTTGTATTGCCTCTTGAGTGGATTGATAATAAGATTGAATTGAGAGTCCTCTTGAATATATTTGATAGTAGGAGATGGGGGTGGAATGGTGTTTTGAGAATAAATGAGGAAGAATTTGCACGTGCTTACAAGTATAAATTGATAAGGAAAGTTGGTGTATGGGGTAGAAATCCTACTTGTTTCCTTGATCATAATGCTATGAGATTAGAGTTGGATAGGAGGAATGAAAAATATTCTTGGCCATTTAGCTAACATTGGTGTCGTCCGGCTAGGGGACGTTAGATCCAAGCGCTAGATGGGAGGTAACCCATCCTTACAAAATTGTTGCTTGTTTTGTTTGCTTTGTTAGTTGATAGTTTTGTTTCTTGCTTGTTTGATTTAGTATGATAGGGATTTGAAGCAAGAATAGTTTGGGTGAGTTTATATTGAGATGGTAGGATTGTTATTGGGTGGTGTTGTGCTTGCTAGTATGTGGAATTGTGCTTAATTGCTTAGTTTATGCCATATTCATAATTTTTTTCCAAATATTTAGGATTTACAATCCGAAAAAGTTTGGGCTTCATATGGGTTATTTGATATTGATTGATGATGTTTGTGGTGGTTAAAAATGGTTTGAAGTGGTGTAGGAAATTTAATTTTGAAAATATGGAAAAAATGCTCTGATCGAGAGGTGGGCTACGTGTGATCGAGCGCCGGACTATAGGTGGTCGAGCGGTTCACCACGGCTCTGGTGGAAAAAACCGCTCGACCAGGAGGGGTTTGGTGCATCCGAGCATCGGCTTAAGCGAATCCGAGCGCCGCTCCAAAGGTAAGGCATCTTCACTATTTTTCTTATTTTGGCCATACTTTCTTCCTACACCATTGTACACAATTTTCCACACACAAACACACATATTTTACAACACATTCTTGCACACACACTCTTCCAAAACACACGAGAAGAGAAGAGGAAAATTTTTGGAACTCAAGCTCTTCATTTCACCTCTTCACTTCCTTCCATAGGTATGTTTTCAATACTCCTCTCTTACTTATGCTTGTTTACTTGCTTTCTTTTCCTCATCTTAGTTTGTTCTATTGTGATTGTGTGTTTAGATTATAGAGTGATTGTAGATTGCTATTTTGAGCTTCATTGTTGATTCTATGAGTATTGTGGTTTGGTTTGTTCATTGCATGATCTTTTCTTCACTTTTGCCAAACTTTTTAGGCCCTTGATCCAAAAAAGTTTTGGGGGTGTGTTCGTTTCGTAAATCTCATTGCAATGCTATGCTTATGTTGATTCATAGTGCTTCTATGATGTTTTTAGATCATGTGCCTATTATGATTGCCATATTGTTGCTAGTTTAGAGTAGTGATGCATGAGATAGTCAAATTGTTGTATTGATTCTTCTCTTGTCTTTGATGCTATGGATTCTATGATTCTTGATATTTTGATGATATGAGCATTGTTGATACGATATGAGTCATGATCACTTTAACCCATGAGATTTTGAGCCATTTATGCCGTTTCAATCTTGAACAGATGATATTCTTTGATGTGAGTTTCACACATGTGCATTATACTCTAGAACTTGGCTTTGGTCTTATTTGAGGCTACATTAGATGAAGAGTTTGCATGATATGATTTGAGGCATTTCTTTGATCTATATTAAGCTACTTTGCCCTTTGAGCCTACCATTGATATTATGATTCATTGCTTACTATTTTGTGTCTATAGACCTTTCCTTTGGCTAACCACACCTTAAGCCATTTTCCTTCCTTTATGGAACTCTCTTGTCCCTATGATTAGTAGAGTGAAAAGAAGGAAGGAAGATTGATGATTTGATGAAGAACTTGGTGGCCTAAGTTGAAAGATATTCAAGAAATTCTATGCATGGATTGATGTGGAAAGAAAGGCAAGAGCTAGCAAGGCATGAGAAAAAGGTTGACTTTTGTTGAAATTATGGTCAAGTTGACTTTTGTTGTGAGTATGATCACAACTTGTCAAAAGGGGAAGAATGAATCTTGAAAGTGTGATTGAGAAGATGCATGAAGAATGTGTGCACAATTGCATGAAGATGTGAATGATTATTATGGTTCCTTCTATGCTTTACTAATCATATTTAGTCATTTTATCCATATCTATCATTCCCTACCAAAGAGCCAACACTACAACCTTATGAAAGTCCTCATTGATTTGTGAATAATTTATCATTTCAAGTGGTGAAGAACTTAGATTCAAGCCAAACTTTGGTAGTATGTGTATGTGGTGTGATGATTGAGAGAACCTAAACACTTGAGGATCTTGACTCATAGATTTGATATCTCTCATATTGATTCCTTGTTGATAGTTGATTAGATGATACTACATTCTTAAACTTTCTTGATATTGAGTGATACTTCCATGGCATTTGATTGTGTGCTTGAAGATTCATTGATACAATTATTCCCCTATCTTATCGCTTCATTGCTCGAGGACGAGCAACAATCTAGTTTGGGGGTGCAATTAGGGTCATAATTATATCTTTTTTATATCATTTCTATATTATTTTGATGGGCTTTTATTCATATTTGACCACATTATGTTATATATTGTGCATTTAACCCTTTTTAGTTTGAAAGTTATGATTATAGGTGAAAACGAGCGAAACGGTGAAGAAATGAGCAAGTTTGATAACAGTCCGGATTTCACGAGTTAAGCCAATTGGTGCAAATGATATTCCATGTCGAAGAGTTCGAAGAGAGGGTCGCAACAGAAAAAGAATCGAGTCAATCGGAGCTCTAGAACTCAAGATATGATGAAAATAAGAAGTCGAGGATCGATCGGCATGAAAATACCCTTGGTCGACATCGGAACCCCTTGGTCGACACATGAGACCCCTTGGTCGCGTGTTAGACCTGCTGGTCGCGCGACCTAAGAGCTGGATGTCGACCATGGTCGCGCAGTTGGGCAGATTTTCGGATTTTCAAGGTTATTTTTGTCTTTTCGCTCGTTTAATGAAGGGCACTTTGGACTAAACATTGTGGGCACTATAAATACCTCAACGATCATATTTCCAAGCATATCTTCATAATTCAATTTTCTTAGATTAGTGTAGAGAGTGAATTAGGTAGTTACTTAGTGGGTTAGTAGATTTTCTCATACTTCTTTCTACAATAACTTTTGATCAGTCATTGGATCTTTAATCCATTTGTTCCATTAGCTTAGTCTTGTTATTAGCTTCGATTCTACGGTTTGATTTATGTTTTCAAGCTTTAGATCAAGAGTTAGCATTTTGGAGGTTTGTAGATTGTATTCAATTTCTCTACATATGGTAAATTTTCTTTTAATTCTCTTGTTTTAGTTAATAGTCATGATGATTAGAATGTTAATTGTTGATTTTCATTACCAATTAGCCATGGGCTAATATCCTTGTTGCATGATTGTATGAATACTATGGTGAATTTTGTCTCTTGTTAATCCAATGTATGAATTAGTGATCTTGATGGATTAGTTCTTTTATTAATGACTTGTATGAATGCTTGAGATATTTAAATGGAATGTATGAGCCTATATGAGCTAGCTATGAAATGAGAATTGAGCTATAGAACTTTATGCATACCAAGTGTTTGATATTTGGCTTGTATGACCAATGAAAATTGCATATTAGCCTAGACCTCTTAATTAGAGTATTTGGTGTTGTAGAGAGATCTAGACATCCACTAGTTAAAGTCATGGCTTGATAAAGACACCAAGAGACCTTTTACATGGGTTGGGAAATGTCTTGTAAAATGTTTTGATAAAATCCAAAGACTCCCCTGATGTATTCATGTATGTCCAAAGACTTAGGAATCTATCCCAATGTGTTAAGAGGCTATGATAAAGACTTAGAAAATAAGTTTGTGAACTGACAGGCCACTTTGTTGAAAACTAGTCTGTTGTATAGAAACTAGCCTGATGTATCTTAGACTAGCCTGATGTAGGATTAGGAGATTCACCCACAATCTGAAGAGTGCACCCCAGAAGACTAAGTCCAAGCAGCCTGAAAGGACTCCCCTGAAGCCAAGTAACCTGATGCATTAAATGACTTCGGCATTTATGAAGGAAGCAGCCAGCAAATAAATGAAGTGTTAAATGCAGCAAAGAGAATGTTCCAAGTCACCTGATGAAAAGACAGAGGACTTCAATGAAACCGTTAGGACTGGACAGAGGAACAATTAAGATAGGCCAATGAGAAGCTGCCACCTATGTACGGACCTGACACAAAGACTGACCTGTCAGTACCAAGTTCAGAAGCAACCAACAACCTAGGATGGCATAGTTTTCAAAGGCGGCTGCATTAACTCTAAGCAGGCATTTAATGAGCTATCAACCATTAATGCTTAAGAGTTGACCATCCAAAATCTAAAGAAGATCTTTAGAATGTTGGACTGCTACATTTTCACAGATTTGACCATCCAAAATCTGAGGAAAATCTTGAAGAACGTTGGTACACCAAAATAGCTTAAATTTGAAACTATCTCTCCAACGGATAGTCTTTCAAATTTAAGTCTATAAATATAAGAATTGAAGAAAAAGCCAAGTACGGAAAACTAACAAGCTCAACTGATAATCTGAAAAGGTCACACACTCAAGCACTCGAAATCACTCTAATTTCCCAAGTGCTCACATTACTTAGAATTTAATCTTGTATTTAGGCTTACACTGTAATATCTTAGAAGCCAACTGAGATAACCCAATCTAGATATTGTCCATAATTGTAAAGGGTTATCTCAACCTTAGTTGGAAAACTCAAGCCCTTAAACCAAGATAGGTTCAAGGTTTTGAGTGGTGAGAAAGTAAGCTGAGGATTGTCTCAGTCTGAAATCTGAGAGGACTATGACTCAATGACAATCCTAGAGATCAAGAGGAGCTGTT
Organism: Prunella vulgaris; assembly: GCA_026898435.1. Taxonomy (NCBI): domain Eukaryota; kingdom Viridiplantae; phylum Streptophyta; class Magnoliopsida; order Lamiales; family Lamiaceae; genus Prunella; species Prunella vulgaris. The sequence continues at coordinate 18,779 of JAPKLY010000647.1, read as the reverse complement.
TTTGATCAGTGCAACTTGGCACTCTAAAACAAGGAATTCCTGTGGTTAAGGAATTCTCCTGTTAAATCAGGAAAAGTGGATGTAGGAGAGTTTAACTCTGAACCACTATAAATCCCAGTGTCTCTTGTGCTTTTGTGTGAGTTAATAACTTCAAGTGTCTTTTACATAATCCGCTGCACAACTCAAATCTGATCAAATCCTCAAGCTACTTATCAGGGGACATGTTAAGTGGTTTGTGCTTTTAAAGTCCGCTGTAAAACTGATCTGCTGTAAAACTAATCTTTGAAAAGTTGCACTTACAGGTGTATTCCCCCCCATACACCTGTCTTTGTCTATTTGGGACCAACAAGTGGTATCAGAGTAGGGGTTCATAGAGCCACTGCCTTGATATATCATTAAGTGGTCATTTGAACTGATTTGACTAACCTTTCTTGAAGCTTTCTTGGAAAATATGTCTACACAAGCAGAAGGATCAATCAACGTAGGGAACACTGCCACAGGAGCAGCCCATACTAATGTAGTTAGAAGCTCAGACTCCAACATGGGAACCAATCCTCTCAATCATCTTGCACATCACAAGCTACCCCAGTTCTCTGTAGAAGGATATGATTTCTGAAAGACAAGGATGAGGGCTCACCTAGCCTGTGTGCATGATGAAATGCTCAGGGTAATCACAAGAGGTCCCTTTGTCTTTATGACTGCTAATCCTAGGATCACACAAGCTCAAATTAATGATCCTAGAGAAGAGTGGCCTAAGGATGAAGATGACTTCACTGTTGATGAGAGGAAAAGACATAATCTCAATTTTGTGACTATGAATATATTGTACACAACCATCCCTGACTCTGTCATGGGAAGGGATGTCCATTGTACAACTGCGAAAGAGATATGCGATACTTTGGCCCTCCTGTGTGAGGGAACTGACAAAATAAAAGAAAAAAAATTGTCAGTGGTTGTTCAAAAGTATGAACAATTCTCAATGGAATCAAATGAGACCATTGATCAGCTTGATGGCAGGATCACTTACATCACTTACACCAAAAGGGAGGTTGCTCTCAAAATCCTTAGGGGACTCTCACCAAGGTGGGATGTCTACTCTGTGATGATGCAGAACACAGAGTATCTATCTAACATGTCGATGCAACAAGTATTCTCAGAACTCAAGGCCTATGAGTTTGATCTCAATATAAAGAGAGTTACAGAAGAGCCTTCCTCATCAGAGAAAGGAGTAGCCTTCAAGGCAAATAGTTCTGAAGCTGAACCAGCCAAGATCAAGAAAGCCAACAAGTCTTGAAAATCCCAGAGCAAAGCTGAGCTGAAAGAGGAAATGAGCCTTTTAGCTAGAAAATTTGAGAAGCTGAACTCAAGGTTTGGCAAGTATAAGAGATACTATCAGGACAGCAAGGAAAAGAAGTCCAAGTTCACTCCCAGGAATGAAAAGGAACCTGAGAAATAATACAAGAGAAATAACAAGAGTGAGGAATCCAACTCAAAATCTGAATCCAGAAGGAAGGATAAGGAAGAAGGTGAAGAAGATGACAAAAGATGCTTTCAGTGCAACAAGGCATGCCACTTCCAGTATGACTGTCCCCAGCTGAGTTCCAAGGAAAGGAAGGAAAGATAGGCCAAGAGAGACAGGAGACTAGAAAGAAGAGCAATGGTGGCAGAAGATGAAGAAACGGCAAGCTCATCTGAGGAGATATTCATTGATAGCAGTGATGATGATCTTTGCCTCATGGCCAATGATGAACCTGAGGTACAATCTCAACTTTGTCAATTGGTAGTACACTCACCTGAGCCCAGCTCAGAGTCAGCAGGGGACCTCAAACTTCAGTTCTCTTTGGATCAATTGATGGTTGACTTCTCCAGGCTGCAAGAGGCATACCTCATTCTTGAGGAAGAAAACAAGATGCTAGCAAATTAAAACACCAAGCTAGCTGAATCTGAGATTGAGGTAGACCTTTCCACAGCATCCCAAACTATTGCCCTGACAAATGAAGTTGAAACACTCAAAAGTCAGGTCAGTGCAAAGGATGAGCTGATCAGGGGACTGACCAATTAACAGATCAGGCTAGCTAGTGAAAATAATGAGCTAGCCATCCAAATCAAAACCCTTATAAGCAATGTAAATTTACTGAAGGAATCTGAGGATCATCTGCTGACAAAGCTAGAATCTCTAAATAAACATTCTCTTGCTATAGAGAAAATCCTGAGTTTACAAAACAGATCAGACAGCAGACATGGGATAGGATTCTTTCCATGCACATCCTTAGAAGGCCCCCTCAACATTGCATCCTCCAGCAGTAATGAGAGGGTGTTTATAAGGTCCTCTGAGAATCCCAGAAGGATCCTTGAAAAGGGCAAAAGGCCTGCTGAACATACTGAGGAGGTGATAGTGCCAAGTAGGTCCACTGAAAAGGCTAGAACAGCCTATACACCTCCCAAAACTAACTCCATGAAAAATCAACTCCATAGAATAAAATCCTCTAGAAACAAATGAAGTAATGTTCAATACACATATCCTCAGCCTAGATCTTCTCCTAGGAGACAATCTAGGAAGAGGACAAACTGGCCTGAATCTTCTGTCAGGGGAGTTGACAGAAGGGTTCACTACAGGAAACCACTCTCATATATGCCCTATGAGAGGAGTTATATCCCTCCTTATCAACAACACCTGAGGCCAGCTACACCAAGGCCCTTTAGGAACAGGTGGTATAACAAGCCACCTCTCCCACTTATAGGCAGTCAAGTCCTAGGGCAGTTAAGGAGTCTGCTGTCTATGTAGATGTTTATAGGAGAAAAATTAGCCAGTCCAAAGTAACTAGGACTGTTAAGCAGATTTGGATCCCTAAGGGTACAGCCAACCAAATAGGACCCAACACAAGATGGGTACCTAAGAACTGATCTTTATGTAGGTTGTGGATCCTCAAGATGATTGGTACCTGGATAGTGGTTGCTCAAGACATATGACAGGCTAACTACAAGGAAAAAAAGGCCCACAGGTCACTTTTGGTGACAACTCAAAAGGAATCACAAAAGGTTATGGTACCCTGATAATAGGGACAGTCCAGGTAACAAATGTATCATATGTCAGTGGACTGAAACATAACCTGCTCTCTATAAGCCAATTCTGTGATAAGGGATATACTGTTGAGTTTTCAAGTAACCTGTGCTGTGTAAGAAATTCCTCAAATACTCAGGTACTACTAACAAGGTCTAGGAAAGAAAATGTTTATCTTGCAGATTGGAGATCATGTCCAAAAGAGACTTGTGCCTAGAGTTCAAGTTACCTGACTTGGCTATGGCATAGAAGGCTCAATCATCTGAATTTCAAAACTCTCAACAAAATCTCAAGGTTGAGCCTACTGGAAGGGATATCAAAGGAAGCGTTCAACAAAGATCACATTTGCAAAGCTTACCAAGAAGGGAAGCAAACAAAAGCCTCATTCAAAAGCAAGACAACTCCCTCCACTGACAGGGTACTCCAACTTCTACACATGGACCTCTTTGGACCTGTCACACCAGCCAGCATCAATGGAAGCAAGTACACACTGGTGGTGGTTGATGACTACTCAAGATTTACTTCGGTAATCTTCATGTCCAGCAAGAAGGATACTCAACTCAAGCTACCTGAGCTACTCAGGAAGATTTCAAATGAAAAGGATCTATCTATCATCAAGATAAGATCTGATAAAGCTGAAAGAAGAAACAGGACACTAAAGGAGGCTGCCAGAACCATGCTTGCTGATGCACAAATCCCTAAAAGGTTCTGGGCTGAAGCCATACACACAGCCTGTTACACTCAGAATAGATCCATGCTCACTAAAAGACAAGGCAAAACACCCTATGAGCTATGGAATGGTAGGAAACCTCAGGTATCCTACTTTCATGTCTTTGGTTGTAAGTGTTTCATTCACAACAATGGGAAAAGACAACTGAAAACCTTTGATAGCAAAGCTGATAAAGGAATTTTGCTTGGATATTCCCAAGTCAGTAGAGCCTTCAGGGTATATAACCTGCGAACCCTTATTGTGGAAGAAACACCCCTTGTTGTCTTCGATGAATATACTCTTGAGTCCAGGAAAGATCAGGCTACCAAAGAGATCACTGAAAAATGACTAACCTGACCCTGGACAAGTCCACTTACAAGAAGGTGGATGCCTACATACCATCATGGGACAACCTGGGATTAAAGGAGTCAGAGGACTGCTCTCAGAGGTCAAACCAGCCTGAGGAAATCAACATTGATGAAAATGAGCTGAATGACTCAATCCCAACTCCTCAGGTAACTTCTGTCAATGAAGAAACCGGCCAAGCTGAGACAGACACTGAGCATAACATTCAGGGGGAAGTCAAACTAGACTGTGCTGATAACCTAGAAACAACCCTGAATGATGACTCAGGACTCTTACCCTGTGCCCTATCCCCTGAATTACTTAGAATTGCTCAATCTAGTGACTCAATCCCAGTTGGAGAGATATCCACTGAGAGAGGACAATCCAAAAGAAGCTGGTTGATTGATCATCCAATCAGTCAGATTCTAGGGGATCCTAATCTTGGAGTCAAGACTAGAAGATTTCATGGAGAGAATGCTCTCTTTTGCTATTTTCTTTCAGCACAGGAGCCCAAGGCCATTGAAGAAGCATTAAAGGATCCAAATTGGATCATTGCCATGGAGGAGGAACTCAACCAGTTCACAAGGAATCAAGTGTGGGAGCATTTCAAAAGACCCAAGCATGCCAACATCATTGGAACCAAATGGGTCTTCAAAAAAAAGAAGGATGAGAATGATGTGATAGTCAGAAACAAAGCAAGATTGGTGGCCAAAGGATACTCTCAAGTTGAAGGATTTGATTATGATGAAACCTTTGCACCAGTAGCAAGACTAGAGGCTATCAGGCTATTTCTTGCCTATGTGCCCACAAAAAGTTCAAGGTCTACCAACTGGATGCCAAGAGTGCATTCCTCACTGGGGTTCTAAATGAAGAAGTGTATGTGTAATAACCCCCTGGCTTTGAGGAAGGCAACAAAGTCTACAAGCTCAAGAAAGCTCTATATAGCCTGAAGCAAGCCCCAAGAGCCTGGTATGACACTTTGTCTCAGTTCCTCTTGGAGCATGGTTTCACAAAGGGGAGTGTTGACAGAACACTCTTCAGAATCACACATGGAGAAGACATACTCTTGGTCCAAATCTATGTGGATGATATCATATTTGTATCACAGAATGAGGATCTTTGCACAAGATTCTCACATCTCATGAAAGGAAAATTTGAAATGTCCATGATGGGAGAGATGAATTTCTTCCTTGGACTGCAAGTCAGGCAGTCCCCTGAAGGAATATTCATCAATCAGGCCAAGTACACAAGGGAGGTGATTCAGAAATTTGGTTGCAGCTCAAGCAAAGTAGTCAGGGTACCTCTGAATACAAACACAAACCTTGAACCTGATGAAGAAGGAGAAGCTGTGGATCAGACTACTTATAGAGGAATCATTGGATCCCTCCTATACCTCAATGCAAGCAAGCCTGACATTACTTATGCAGTGGGGATATGTGCAAGATATCAGGCTAGTCCAAAGAAAAGTCACCTGGAAGCCACAAAGAAGATTCTAAGTTATCTCAAGGGTACTGTCAACATGGGACTTTGGTACCCCTCTGATGATAACTTTGAATTAACAGGCTACTCTGATGCTGATTATAGAGGATGCAAAATTGACTGAAAATCAACCACTGGGACATGTCAATTTCTTGGAAACAAATTGATATCCTAGTTCTCAAAGAAACAGAGCTCAGTAGCAACAAGCACTGAAGCTGAGTATGTGGCTGCTTGAAGCTGCTGTGCTCAAATTCTATGGATAAGGCAACAACTAACTTACTACAACATACAGGCCAGTGAATTACCTATCTTCTGTGATAACAATAGTGCTATTTCTATATCACAAAACCCTGTACTTCACACAAGATGCAAACATGTGGATATTAGGCATCACTTCATCAGAGACCATGTGGAAAAGAAGGATGTATGCCTTGTAAAAATTCACACTGATAAGCAAAGGGCAGACATACTCACAAAACCCTTAGCTGAAGCAAGGTTTCATGAGCTATTAGTGGAGTTGGGACTACTTGACCCTGAGTCAGGAAACTAATCAGGTTACCTGACTCAGAGTGAATTCACAGGCCACTGGTGTAGGGGGAATAATCGAGAAACATCAGTAGACCCACCTGACAAAGTCCACTGATGTAGTCTAAGCATCAGAAGAGTCTACTACTACCCTGATCACAACTGGACTGTGCAAAAGTCCACTGAGTACTCCACTGAGACAACTTCTGACTTACGGTTACTTTATTGGTAACTGTACCTACGGCGCATTAAATACGATAGTAAGTGTGCAGTAAAATATCGGGAGATGATTTTGAGCAGTTATCTCTCATGAAAAGCCTCACTTTTAACCCCCATCCTTTTCAATCTCAACCATTGATCTTAAATCAACCCACTTTCCATATTTGGTAATAACTACAAATTACTTGGGAAGTTAAAACACTTTATCTTCCAAATTATTACCTCACTCTCAACCGTAGATCTAATTCCTCTTGTTCAATCTCCATTATTGATTGACAATATAAATAACCTCCACACTTAGCAGTTTTACACACGATTTCATTGCTATCAACTTTTCCCATTCTTACCATACTCATACTCTCAACCATACAAACTTCCCAACCCTTATATTCCTTAAACACCTTACCACTATATCATCCCTTACTTCTCAAAAACAATGACTCAAATTTACATAGATTACAAAGAACTGTCCAACAGTAAGAACTTTTGGTATGAACCAATAGTTTGCTTCAACCACCCCAAAGTCATCTCTGACCCCAACCTATCTCACATAAGAAGAGCCCTTGAAATTGTTAGAAATGTTGGGCTCTATAGATTCTTATCCAAAGGCCCAGAGAAGTGTTATGATACGCAGGTTTTGGAATTCTTTGTGGATATGGAGAAAAGCATCACATCTATTAAGTCTGCCATCATGATGGAAATGAGTGAGATGAAGCAAGACAAGAATGGGAGGGAGGTTATTGAGGCTGTCATGAAGAGGCACAAGTTTACTTTGAGGCAGAAGGATTTGCATGACATTTTTGGGCTGCCAAATGAGGGTTTGGACCCAGCAACTTACATGCTTGGAGAGGAGGAGAGGTTCTTGAGCACCATTACAAAGAAGAGGGAGCAATATGTCACAACCTTCAACAAGAAACTCCTCAAACCTGAGTTTGAGGTTTTGGCAGAGATTATTGGGAAATACATCCTAGCAAATCAGGGAAGCATAGAGCAGGTGAGAAAGATCAAGTTGAGGATGATGGCAGCCATTGTCAACACCACTGATAGGGTAAAGTTTAACTGGCACCAGTTCTTTATCTCAAACCTCAGGAAAGAAAGGAGCAAACTGAAGGTGGTCAAATGGAAGATGTTGATTGAGCACAAGTTGTGCTATACTTCAAGGGTGTCTCTCATCATTGAGGCACTGAATCTGAAGTACAACTTCCTTGATACAAGATCTTGGAACAAGGCCAAGATTTTGTTTAACTCTGAGAAGCTCTTGAAAAAGATGAAGGTAGTGCACCAACTAGTGAAGCAAGGAGGGAACAGGTCACTATCCCTGAAGAGTCAGGAGAGGACAGTCCACCTCTGAATCTCAAGAAGAGGGCTTTAAAGCCCAGTGAAAAAATAAAGTCCCATAAGGAAGAGAAGCTGGAGAAGAAAAAGAGAAGATTGGTAAAGAAAGTCTTTGTTGAAAGTAGGGTCATTAGCAGCAGTTCTGAGACTTCCACCACTCACTCATCTGCTGAGAAGTCTGCAGAGGAAGAGGATGAAGGGATGAAGTCCCCTATTCATTTACTTGCTACCACTGCCCTCAAGGGGATTGAAGAAGGGCAGGAGGGAGAGGAAGCAGATGAGGAGGAAGAGGATACATCAGAGGAGTCTGATGAAGAAAGCTCAGAACAGTCTGAGGAAAGAGGAGGAGGTCAAGAAGCCTCAGAGGACTCTCAAAAGTCCTCTGAGGTAGCCAAAATTACACCCACTGAACCAACAACTGAAAACCCCACTGAAGGCTCTCAAAAGCCTGAAAGTGCAGCCAAAGAACAACCCACTGTCCCACAGGCTAGTGAAGTTTTGCCTTCACTAGAAGTAGCTGATGAGGAGGAGGTCCAGTAGACATATTTGGACTCTCTGAAGGAGGAGGCATGTTATGAATTGGTACAGTTATATCCTGCCTTGAACTCCCATCCCACCCTCAAGGAAATGTTTGAGAAGGTGAGGCTACTGGTCAAGCTGAAAGATGCATATCTTTATGAGCTCTTAGAAGCTATGAAGGGACAAGGAGAAGGTTTCTGGAGAAAGGAGGAGAAGGAAATACTTAAGTTTGCACTAGTAAAGAAAGTCAGTGTACTGTTGCAAGAGTGGGAGTTTGGCAAGCTGGTTGCCAAGAAGTTAGATGATGCCAGATTAATAGAGGGGCCCAAAGAAAAGTCTGCTGATGACCAAGGAAAAGACAGAGATGATGATGGAGCCAACCCTGCTGAAGAGGGTCAGGCTGGTGCAAGCCAGGAGATGACCCACGGTAGTGGGGGTCAGGACACTGAAAGTCAGGCCACTGGAGATCAGCCTGAGTCACAGGGGACTCAGAAGGAATTAATGCCCTCTCCTTATGAAACACCAACTGCTCTGATGGAAGGTGTTATTCAGACTGTTGTCCAGGATGTTGTGGAGCACAAGCCTGAGGAAAAAGAGTTGGCTACTCTGACTGGGAAAATTGAGAATCTAGAGATCATGATGGAGAACAGTCTATTGAGATAACAGTGCTTGATGAGCATCTAGATTAGGTAAAGGACTCTAACCTGACACTCAATACTAATCTGTCAAGTAATGTAAATCAGATGGAGATGCACCTATCCAGGGAAATCAATGATCTCAAAGCAAGTGCGGATCAAGAGAGGCAAGCCCATGCACAAGCCCTAATAGCAGTCACGCAGGAGAACTTGGAGAAAAGAGAGAGGTTGATTCAGGCTACATTCACTGCAATGGCAGGTGGCCTGGTGGAGAAGATGGATGCCTATATCAGATAAAGAGAGGAGGCCTTAAAGGCAGAAATAGAAACTCGAGTGAGGCTGGCACTCTTAGTTCTCCCCACTCAGGCGGCCACTAATCAGATCATACAATACACCACTGAAATTGAGGCCCTGAAAGAAACAAATGGGCATCTTGAGGTTAAGCTGAAGAAGTTATACACATCCACCCAAGTGGTTGATGAGTTAACAAGTTTCTCTCAGCTGACTGATGGTGCTAAAACTGGGTTAGGCTATGATGCCTCAAAAGACCCAAAGGGCAAGAAAATGAGAGGTGCTTCAGGGAGCAACTCTCAGAAGAAGTTTGTCCCTGCCCTAACTGATGACAAGAGCTTAAGTGTTGCTCGTAAGGACAAAGGCAAAGGGAAGGAGAAAATGCCTGCTGAACCTGTCAGGCAAAGGACTGAGGAACCAAGGCCAAAACCTAATGGAAAGGCCAAGGCTCCTCATCCTGAGTCAAGGAAGACAGATCAAGGGAACTCCAAGGCTCAGCCTAGGAATCCTCAATCTGGGAAGAACTCTGCTCCTAGCACTTCTCAGGCCCAGCCTAGAAATGCTCAGAGCAGAAGGAACTCAGGACAGAAGAGGCCTCAGGCAAAGTCAAAGACTACTAAGGTCCAGACTCCTCAGACAGGGCACAGAGCCTATCAGGAGCGTCCTAATCCACAAAGGAGAAGGACAAACCAGGTGGTCTCTGAAAGGCAACGGAGACCTGACTACGGTAACACTCAGGCCAGACCTCAAGTGCCAAGAGGTCAGGCCCGAGCCGCTCCTTCTCGGGATCAAACTCAGCCCAATGCACCCAGGCCAAGAAGGAACAGGAGGCCCACCCCCAGGAATCAATATAGGGCTCCTGAACCTCAGGCTGACACCCATACACCATCAACTTCCCAGGGACAAAGGAAGAAGACTGTGTATGTAGATGTTTCAGGGAGACAGGTTTACACTTCTGATGCAATCAGAATTGTTAAGCAAATCTGGATCCCGAAGGGTATGGCTGACTCTGTAGGACCCAATACAAGATGGGTACCTGAGGCCTGATTCTTTTCAAGTCGTTGCGGGCTACAAGAAGAGGAAGGAGGATCTGATGAAGGACTGGTACTTGGACTCAGGATGTTCCAGGCACATGACCGGATTTCGTGATCTCCTTCAGGATTATGTAGCTCAGGAAGGCCCACAGGTAACCTTTGGTGATAACTCTAAGGGTTTCACCAGAGGATTCGGAACCCTTGTTATTGGCTCTGTCCGTGTACTGAATGTATCATATGTTGAGGGACTGAGACATAACTTACTCTCGGTCAGTCAGTTTTGTGACCGAGGATATAGTGTAGAATTTACATCTAACATGTGTCTTGTGAAGGACAAATCTACACTATAGGTTCTGATTACAAGTATAAGGAGGGGCAATGTATATTTTGCTGATTTCAAGAGCAGTCCTCCTGAAACTTGTTTGGTTGCTAAGAGCTCCTCTGAGCTCAGTTGGCTCTGGCATAAATGCCTGAGTCACTTAAACTTCAAGATTATTAACAAAATCTCTAGACTCTCACTTGTAGATGGTCTACCCAATGAAGTTTTTAGCAAAGACCACGTGTGCGGAGCATGTCAGGAAGGCAAGCAAACCAAAGCTTCATTCAAAGTGAAAGAAGCCTTCTCAACTGACAGAGTGCTTCAGCTCCTGCACATGGATCTCTTTGGTCCAGTTACTCCTGTCAGCATAAATGGTAGGAAATATACCCTTGTTGTTGTTGATGATTATTCCATGTATACAGGAGTTATTTTCTTGCTGAACAAAAAGGAGACTCAGGTGAAGCTTCCAGAGTTACTCAAGCAATTGAGCACTGAACAGGGTCAGAGCATAGTCAGGATCCGATCAGATCGAGGAACTGAGTTTATAAACTCCATTATAACTTACTTTTGTACTAACCATGGTATAGCTCATGACACTTCTGCATCCAGGACCCCTCAGCAGAATGGGGTAGCTGAAAGAAGAAATCGGACCCTGAAGGAAGCTGCCAGGACCATGTTGGCTGAGTCAGGATTGCCCAAGAAGTACTGGGCTGAAGCAATCAACACTGCTTGCTACACTCAGAACCGATCTATGCTGAACAAACAACATGCTCAGACACCTTATGAAACCTGGAACAAGAGGAAGCCTCGCATCTCTTTTTTCCATATCTTTGGGTGTAAGTGTTTCATCCTGAACATTGGGAAAGACCAGCTGAAAGCCTTTGATAGCAAATTTGATGAGGGAGTCTTCTTAGGATACTCCTCAGTCAGTAAAGCCTTCAGGGTGTATAACTGTCGGACCCTTTGTGTGGAGGAAACACCTCATGTTGTGTTTGATGAGACTGCATCAGTGCATAGGAAACATGTTCTGAATCCTGACACTGAGGGGGTTGTCAAGACTGAGCCTGAAGAATCCTGAATTCAGGATCAAGCTTGTCAGTGCTCCCAAGGGATGGGATGATGATGATGATGATCAGGATGGACCTCAGGCCAACATCAGCTAGCCCCAGCCTCAGAGAATGTTGAGTCTCAGATGGAGGCACAGACTCAACCTGAGGTACGTATTGTCGGTGATGATGCTTCTGCACCTGAGATAGTTACTGAGTCCAACACTGTAGGGGGAAACAATGTCTCTGATATTGGCCAACCCTCAGAAAATGACTCAGTATCCCCTGTTCTTGCTCGTTCCTATTCTTTGCGTATTATTGTCGAGACTAACATTTCAGGATCAGGCGAGGGAACGTCAGCAGCTCCCAGTGCTCCCGTCAGCAGGAGGCGGTGGCTAGATGATCACTCATTGGCTGATATCATTGGTGATATCAATGAGGGGGTCAGGACTAGGTTTTCCTTTGGTGAGAGCGCTATGTTTTGTTATTTCCTGAGTGATCAGGAACCTAAGAGCATAGAAGAAGCTCTTGCTGATCCCAATTGGATCCTAGCCATGCAGGATGAACTCAATCAGTTTGAGCGGAATCAAGTTTGGGAGTTAGTTGAGAGACCTAGGCGTCAACATGTCATTGGCACCAAGTGGGTCTTTAAGAACAAGAGGGATGAGAAGAATGTTGTGGTCAGGAATAAGGCCAGATTGGTAGCAAAGGGTTACTCTCAGGCCGAAGGAATCGACTATGGTGAGACCTTTGCTCCGGTCGCAAGGTTGGAAGCAATCAGGTTGTTTCTGGCATATGCAACATTCAAGAAATTCAAAGTGTATCAGATGGATGTAAAGAGTGCTTTTCTGAATGGTGTACTGAACGAGGAGGTATATGTTGAGCAACCTCCAGGGTTCGAAGTTGGTGACAAGGTATATCACCTGAAGAAAGCTCTTTATAGCCTGAAGCAAGCTCCGAGAGCTTGGTATGATACATTATCCCAATTCCTGATAGACCACGGGTTCATAAAAGGAACAGTGGACAGGACCCTCTTCCGGATATCCGAATGGGAGGACATTCTCTTGGTTCAGATTTATGTGGATGACATAATTTTTGGATCTCCTAATCTGAAGCTTTGTGAGAAATTCTCCAAGCTGATGACTGGGAAATTTGAAATGTCAATGTTGGGAGAAATGAATTTCTTTCTGGGTCTCCAATTTAGGCAAAGTGACTCCGAAATCTTCATAAATCAGTCCAAGTATGCGAGGGACTTGATTCAGAAATTCGGAGTTCAGTCCAGCAAAGTCTCACGTATTCCCATGAACACAAATGAGAAGCTGGACCCTGACAAAGAAGGAGTCTCAATAAATCAGACTGAATATAGGGCACTGATAGGATCCCTATTGTATCTGACTGCTAGTCGTCCTGACATCACTTATGCAGTTGGAGTTTGTGCAAGGTATCAATTTGATCCAAAGAAAAGTCATCTAGAGAGTGCCAAAAAGATACTGAAATACCTGAGAGGTACAGTAAATCTAGGACTTTGGTATCCCTCTGATGATAACCTAGAACTGACTGGTTATTCAGATGCAGATTATGGAGGCTGTAGGCTTGATAGAAAATCAACTACAGGCACATGTCAGTTTCTAGGAAGTAAGTTGATCTCTTGGTTTTCTAAGAAGCAAACCAGTGTTGCAACGTCTACTACTGAGGCTGAGTATATGGCGGCAGGCAGTTGTTGTTCTCAGATCCTTTGGCTGAAACAACAACTGAGAGACTACCAAGTTGAGGCCACTGAAGTCCCAATTTATTGTGACAATAATAGTGCCATTGCCATATCCCAAAACCCAGTCTTACACACAAGGTGTAAGCATGTAGACATCAGGCATCATTTTATCAGAGATCATGTTGAAAAGAAGGACATCAGGATGGAGAGAGTCCATACTGATAAGCAGAGAGCTGACATACTGACTAAGGCTTTGCCTGAAACCAGATTTGTTGAGCTATCAGTAGAATTAGGACTCCTTGACCCAGGCTTAGGAGATTCAATCTGAATCTCTAATCAAAATGCTCAAGGTCAGGGGGAATGACTAATATGGACTCAGGATGAAGGAATCTCAGAGAGATTGTGAATTGTTGTAGGGGGAACATTCAGTATGAAAAGGATGATCAGTATAGACTGACTAAGATTCAGGACACTGAACTCAGGGCTTGTCATCCTGACAGATCACTTGTGGTATCAGTCAGAATATAAATCTGACTGACTGGTATGTTTCCTAATTTTTGTCTAGTCATCAGATCTTGCGTGCATCTTCCATGATACTGTTTGCTGTATTGTCAAATCAATTTAATTTGTCATTTAATCCCAGCCATTCATTTAATATTCGGTTATTATTTAATATAATTTATTTGAATTAAATACGGACATGCTCTAATGTGCATTTAATGCACTGTGAGCGGGAACAGTTTTTGATAAAGTTTGACCAATTACTTTTGAAAAACTGAAAAGGCACCATGCATTTCACTTTTTTATCTTGACCATTGAATCTCATAAGTCATTATTTTCTGAGCCATCCGATTAAAACTGAAATTTAGTATAAATAAGGGAAGTGCTTGTCTTTGCAACCTTTATGCACCCAAATCTTTTCCTTACATATTTTTTTTCTGAAACCCGATTTTCTTCAAAATCTCCAACTTAATCCATGGCATCTCCTTCGGTAGACTCATTCTTTGGGAATGTCTTCCATCTCAGGAATGAGATCCACTACGAGCCCTTTGGGGATTTTTCCTCTAACCATCCCGATATCTTGCCTGTGCAAGAATTATATGAAAATGCAGGTCTTCTGCAGTTTATCACAGCAAGACCCCAAAGACTCCATCCCAGACTTGTTGTTGCCTTCTACCTCAAGATGGCACAGAACAAGGATTCCCAGGAGTGGGAGACTTGCGTTCCACTATCTTCCTGTGTGAAAGGGAAGGATGGAGAAGAGAAACTGACTAGGAGGTGGGTCACCCTAAACATCAGGGAGAAGATTAAGGAGGTTTTTAATCTTCCCCGCTCTGGACGAAGCCCGATTGATTACGGGTTTGGGAACGAGAAGGATTTTCTCCAGTCTCTATGCGATGGAGATGTCGTCCTGAGGTCAGGTCTCAACAAATCAGTCCTGAGGACTGAGAATCGTCATTTCTTCGACCTGACAAGTCAGGGAGTAATGGGGATTGCCGGAGGATTGGAGCAGATCTCCAGACCAAAGCTTTATATGATGATGGCAATTTCTGACGCCTCAGTGCACAATTTTCACTGGGAGGATTACTTCTTCCAATTGCTGGTAGCTGAGACCAGCAAAATCAAGTATTCTCCAGAGGGTCAGGCGACATTCGAGGCCAAAATGCACTTTGGCACCAAGATCTCACTGATTTTGGAAACCCTGGATCTCGGGGATGTTGATCATACCCAGTCGCTCGAGATTCCAGCGAAGATTGATCTCTTAAGGGCTTACTTCGGTGATGCTGGCACCAAGAGAAGACCACGGATTCAGAAGAAGAAGGCTCAGGCGAGCACGACTGGGAGAATCAAGGCTCAGGCGGGCATATCTTCAGAGTCCGATATTGCACAGCCAGCGGAGGACAAGCCCAAGCGCTCAGGACCCAAGCAACAGAAACTGAAATTCTTATATCCAGGGTCAGGAGAACGAGAGAAAAAGCTTGTGGAAGAGAGAGTCGCTGAAGAAGCTGTTCAGCATGCAACTCCGAAGAAGGAACCGGCTCAGGCCGTTCTTGACATTGCTCCCATTACTTCTATTCCGGATGTTGCATCCCCTGATCCTGATCAACTGATTCTCAACATCTCCTCGACCTATCAGAGCTTGGAGAAGGATCAGGAGGAACCTGCTCAGGAAGGAGGAGTTGAGCAGGAGGCCGCTGAACCAGTTCAGGCTGAAGCCCCATGGCCATTCCCTGCGCCTGATGAGAACACATTGCCCGATTTCGAGATTGTGGCAAGGGGAACTGCTCTGGATATGGTGGAGAGGAGGTTTCCTGATCTCTCAGACGCACAGAAGGAGGCAGTTGTGCAACTTCGCACTTACGCCATGATCAGGAATGCCACTTGGCCTGAATTGAGTCAGCTCGGGGAGTTGAGAGGGTGGGAGAAAATGGCTGAAACTGAAGCTGCCCTCTTTGATCACCTCAACGTGAATTCTTTACATCACCTGATCAAGATGGTAGACTTCATCAGAATTGTTAGACTCATCTACCCCGAGCCAGAGCCTGAAAGAGTTGAGGAGGAGAAGGAAGAGACTGTGATTGCTGAAGACATTCAGCAAGGTGGCACTGAAGAAGTCAGTGCACCGGCCGATGAAGCAATCCTGGGACCCGGGACTGCTGAGGCATCAGGAGAGGGTCCACCAGGTCTGATCCGAGTCAGAGGAAAATGGATCACCCCCGAGGCTCTATATGTTCAGAACTCCTCACGAGCTCTTGCCAATCTTCACAAAAGGGTAATCCTCGTCGAGAGAAAAACTAGTAGGGTTGGTTCAAATTCTAAAGTACTGAACAAGAAGATGAAAAGACTGGATCGTGACCTGAATGAGATGGGGACTGATATGAATGCTGCCATGGATCTTCTTGGAGAAGTCAGAAATCAATACTCAGTAGATCTCACTGTTATCTCTGAGCAAGCAAAAGGGGCCATTCAAAGCTGCAATCAAATGGTCTCTGATGCGCAAACTCAGTAGGAGAACAAGCTTGCCACTTTTCTTGATCAACAACTGCCTAAAAAATTTGATCAACTGATTGATGAAAAGTTGGCCAAGCTGAAGGCTGAACTGAAGGATGAGCTGCTGAGTGAGATGTCTGAATAGGAGAAGGCTGAAATTGCAACTGCCCTGAACAATCGGATGATGAGCTTTGAAGGATGGCTAAAAGCTGAGCACAATTCAGCCATTGACAAGCTAAGTGTTAGCCTGAGAGGGATGGCAAGGCAGATTGGGCAACTGCAGAGCAAGCAGACTGAGATGGACAGTCAGTTCACATTATTGGCAGAGTCAGTAAACGAGGTTATCAAACGAATCAATGTCGATGATGCCAAAAAGGGAGAAGGGAAGGAGCAAATAGCTGCTGGGAAAGCAAAGAAGAAGGACTTCCCCCCTGAACTGAAAGCTGCTGAAAGGAAGAGGACTAGATCCACAACTGCCATCGAAGCTGCTGAAGGTTCAGATCCGAAGAGATTAAGGCCCTCTGAAGATCCTACTTTGGAACATTTGTATAAGGAGACGGAGGAACAAATTCAACCTGGGTTGACGACTCAGAAGAAAATAGTGATGACTGAAGCTGAAAAGATAGCGAAGATGAAGGAGATTTCGCTCCTCAGTTAGATCCAACGCTTGAAAGAGTCCAATGAGTATCTGACTTCGCAGGTTCAGAAGAAGAAATCTGTGACTTCTGGATCTCGGATAAAGACTCAGAGGAAAATGGTGGTCAGTTCAGAACAAGGCCCTCCTCCAATGCAGTTTGTAGAAGACTTCATTCCTATCGAGATGTTGGAGGTATGGATTCCGATCCGGAATAGGTGGGCCTACCTATTCTACGTGGTTGGGTTATGGGACGATCTATCTGATGAAAAAAATGTCATACTCCATCACTGGATGGCACAGGAGCACCCTGATCTCTGGGCTGAAATCATCAGACATGCTAACACTAAAGGTGTAGAGATCGTTCCTCCGGAATTCATCAAGTACACTCCTCCACTCTTCAGGAACTCCAAACAACTAGACCAGAAAGCGATATCAGAAGAAATCGTCAGAGTAGGACGCGCTGCCGGGGCTGTTGGTGATCGGAACAGGATGAAGCAGGTCCTGAACCGTGTTTTGGAGATGTATGAGATTCCTCTAGCTGCTTGGAATAAGGATGAAGACTAGATCAGGAGCTAGTTGATTCAGGAATTGTAATAGCTTCAGGATACTTGTAATTCTCATATCAATC
>JAPKLY010000646.1:136953-204809 GCA_026898435.1 Prunella vulgaris | reverse complement strand
AAACTTATAAAGGATTGTCGTATTAAACCCTGCAGGTGGATTTAATCCGTACTACAACGAGGTTAAGTTGGTACTACTCAAGGAAAATATATATTAATTACTTAGAGCAGTGAGAAGCTTTAATAATTAATGGACATGTGATATCTTTAACACGGGGAATTATAGAGTCTAATAGAAGCCCTAATTCGGTTCGGGATAGGACGGGAGTACAACATTAATTTTCTAGTGGAATGAATTAATGTTTCGGACCAAATAATGTTCTGGGCTGAACATAAGTATATTTGGATTCGTGAGAAGCCCAAACCCTATACCTTCTATTGAACCCTAGTCTGGCCCATTTAACCAAAGGAGCCCTAATATAAATAGGCCTCAATTTCGTCAAGAAACCCTAAATCATATTTTGTTCACGCAGCAGAAAAGTGTGAGGGTTTTCTGGAGTGACGAAATCAGGAGGCAGAATTCACTCCACGTTCGATAAGCTCATCGTCCACCCATTGTTCGAACGAGGTTGGGAGACAGATTAGAAGATCTCTAGTGGAATCTATGTCTCGGTCAACAAGGGTAACAATTATGATCTGTTTTCTTTTGTTTATCTCTCTGATTTGCATTTGGTAATCCAACAATGATCTTGGGAACGGATCGCCTTCACCGGCAGGATCCATCACTATGTGGGAGAGTGCCTCTTCGGGAAGGATATTTGTTTTCGATTCTGCAAGCCGGGACACAAAGCGCAGCAGTGCCCACTACTACCTAGGGACGTTGCACCTACTACTAGGGCGCGAGTGTTTTCACTAATGGGAGAGCCGGATGAGGATCAATCTCCTTCGGAGACTTTGGCAGGTATGCTTACTTTGAATTCGGTACCAATAACTGCTTTGTTCGATACCGAAGCTACACATTCTTTTATCTCGCTTCGTTGTTGCATGAAGATTGGTTGTGAGTTAATTGATAGTATTAACCCTTTAGAAGTTAGTATACCTTCGGGTAAGACTGTTTTTACGAGTAAGATTGTTTCGAATGCAAAACTTAAAATTTGTTGGAGGAGTCTCGAAGGGGAAGATGAGACAATTTGACGTTATCTTTAGCATGGATTGGCTAGCGAAGTATCACGCCACCATCAATTGCGAGAAGAGGGAAGTGACTCTCAAGTTGGCTAGTGGAGAGGAGTTGATGTATTTTGGGTCCAGACCTAGCACGCATAATTTGATCGTCACCGCGATGCAAGCTGTTGAAATGCTTCAAGAGGAAGGATGTGAAGGATTCCTTAAACCCTAAACCCTAAATCCGTATAAAATATTTTTGAAAAATATTGGGTCTTAAACAATAGGGAATTTTTGACTAATGTGTTGTAGGACCGTTTTTAAATTGTTAAGATCGACTAAGCAATTTCTTTGTCTTGCGGGGTCTTTTGTTTTAGATGCCCCCGAGATGTGACCCGAACTTTGACTCTAACAAATCGGATGGACACGTGGAAAGGAGGGGTCGCCCACAAGTCAACCTCGTGGTCCATAATGTCGCACCTATGTTTAGCACTACCGCGCAAGTAGTTGAACAATTTAGGAGGTACAAGCTTGCTACCTTTAACGGGGCGGGACGGACCGGACGCAGTTGAAGAGTTGTTTTGGTCAATGGAAAGGGATGCACAACGGATTACTTGTGTGGCATTCCAACTAATTGAGAATGCCGACCATTGGACGGAGAGTCATTGGAGGGTTCGCCCGGTTGAGGAGAGACGCGCTTTGACTTGGGAGCATTTCAAGGGGATCGTGATGGAGAGGTACTACGCTCAATCTTACAAGGATATGAAGGAGTACGAATTCCTAGACTTACGAAAAGGAGGCATGACGGTTGCAGAGTACGAATTGAAGTTTAGCCAACTAGCACGTTTTGCTCACCATCTTGTCGACACCAAGCAAAAACATGTTCTTCATTTCATTAAGGGGCTAAGGACCAAGATCCGGCACATTTTGTTAGCTTTGGTTTCAGTTACAAAACTGGTACCAGTTACAAAATTGGTTTCAGTTCCAATACCGGTACCAGTCACAATACTGGTACCAGTTACAAGATTGTTACCAGTTACAAGAATGGTACCAGATACAATACCGGTACCAGTTACAATACTGGTACTAGTTACAATACCGGTACCAGTTACAAGACTGGTACCAGATACAATTTCGGTACCAGATACAATACCGGTACCAGTTACAAGACTGGTACCTGCTACAATACTGGTACCAGTTACAATACCGGTACCAGTTACAAGACCGGTACCAGTTACAAGACTGGTACCAGTTACATAACCGGTACCAGTTATAGACCGGTACCAGTTACAAGACTGGTACTAGTTACAGACCAGTACCAGTTACAAGACCAGTACTAGTTACAAGACTGGTACCAGTTACAAAACCGTACCAGTTATAAGACTGGTACCAGTTTCAAGACCGGTACCAGTTACAAGACTGGTACCAGATACAATATTGGTACCAGTTACAAGACTGGTACAAGTTACCCGGTACCAGTTACAAAACCGGTGCAAGGTATAAGACTGGTACCAGATACTAGACTGGTACCAGATACAATACCGGTACCAGATACAATACCGGTACCAGTTTCAAAATTGATACCAGATACAATACCGGTACCAGATACAACACCGGTACCAGTCACAATACTGGTACCCGTCACAATACAGGTACCAGTTACTAAATTCATACCAGATACAATACCGGTACCAATTACAACTAAACCTTAAACCCTAACACCCTAAACCCTAACACTCTAACCCCCTAAACCCAACACCCTAACTCCCTAAACCCAACACCCTAAACCCTAACTCCCTAATACACTAACACCCTAGAAGCACATTAACTTGGGAGCATTTCATGGGGATCGTGATGGACAGGAGGCATGACGGTTGCGGAGTATGAATTGAGGTTTTGCCAACTAGCACGTTTTGCTTACCATCTTGTCGACACCGAGCAAAAACGTGTTCTTCGTTTCATTAAGGGGCTAAGGACCGAAATCCATCATGTTTTGTTAGCTTTGGGAAACTTAACTTTTACCGAAGCCCTTGAGAGAGCCGAGCAAATGGGAGCTTGTTTGAAGGAGAATGCAGATAGGACATCACGGGATAACAAGAGGAAATGGGATCAATCCGGCGGATCAAGGAAGTTTCTTAACCGTGGGCAAGGAGCGACTCAAGGCTTTAGGCCTAAACAAGGGAATCAAGTGGCGAGCGCAGCATGTTCTAAGTGTGGGAAGAACCATGTGTTGGTGTATACTGTAAAGCAAACTTTTGTTGGGCTTTTTTGGTTTATATTTGATTTCCTTATTATCTGAAATAAAGAGTTTTTCACATTATTGCATTCTCATTAATGCTTGTATGTCTGCTTATCTTATATTGTAGATAATGTGGTGGGTTTGTAGTCACACAGAAGATCACATTGTCGGTTCCTTATAAGATATAAACAATATTCACAACTGAGATAGTTTTGGACATAATTATTGGTTTAAGTTGTAGTATGAACTTGTCAATGGCCTGTCTTGGCCATTAGTTTATACTAGTGCGCTTTGTCGTATTGAAAGGATCACATATAAGACTTGTTCTTCTATTCTCACTGTCATGAAGAACTAAAGGTCTTGGTGACTCTTATAAGTCTTAACCCTAAGTGTGATATTTAGATGTGTGGGGCGCTTGTGCACTACTTTAATTTACCATGGGTGAGAATCTTATTAGATTCAACACACTACGTACTTTGGGTAGTGAGATCGTTCGCATGATTTCTATTTCTCAATATTAGGGCACCGTGTCCTGGTGATCCAGGTTGATGATGTTCCCTTCAGGAAACTTATAAAGGATTCTCATATTAAACCCTGCAGGTGGATTTAATCCGTACGACAACGAGGTTAAGTTGGTACTACTCAAGGAAAATAGATATTAATTACTTAGAGCAGTGAGAAGCTTTAATAATTAATGGACATGCGATATCTTTAACACTGGGAATTATAGGGTCTAATAGAAGCCCTAATTCAGTTCGGGATAGGACGGGAGTACAACATTAATTTTCTAGTGGAATGAATTAATATTTCGGACCAAATAATATTCTGGGCTGAACATAAGTATATTTGGATTCGTGAGAAGGCCAAACCGTATACCTTTTATTGATCCCTAGTCTGGCCCATTTAACCAAAGGAGCCCTAATATAAATAGGCCTCAATTTCATCCAGAAACCCTAAGTCATATTTTGTTCACGCAGCAGAAAAGTGTGAGGGTTTTCTAGAGTGACGAAATCAGGAGGCAGAATTCACTGCACGTTCGATAAGCTCGCTGTCCACCCCTGTGTTCGAACAAGGTTGGGAGACAGATTAGAAGATCTCTAGTGGAATCTACGTCTCGGTCAATAAGTGTAACGATTCTGATCTGTTTTCTTTTGTTTATCTATCTGATTTGCATTTGGTAATCCAACAACGATCTTGGGAATGGATCGCCATCACCGGTAGGATCCATCACCATGTGGGAGAGTGCCTCTTTGGGAAGGATATTTGTTTTCGATGCTGCAAGCCGGGACACAAGGCGCAGCAGTGCCCACTACCACTATTGGTCCCAAAGGCAGGTTTTAGGGAAGAATACCTTTGAACAAGTCTAGAAGGGGGGGGTTGAATAGACTTGTAAGGATTCAAAAACCTTTTTCAAATTATTTGGACTATTCAGAAAACCAGCAGACTACTTGAGGTAGTCTGAATTTGAAAGTAGTGCGCTGTGAATAGTGCGGAAACATTTTTAATGAAAATCAGTTTTAGGTGATGTGCACAATTTAAGAGCAGAAATAAATAAGACGAGACACAGGGAATTTATAGTGGTTCGGACCAACTGTCCTACATCCACTCTCCTCAATCCAACTTGGACTTAAGGGGCTGTCCACTAACTCACTTACTCACTCACTTACACAGTTCGAGAGTACTACTCTCTTACAAATTGTCAATGCTACAATTGCAATTGACTTCTCACAGCTTCTACAAAGCTTTTACAAAGAATAAGTATAAATGGTGTTTTTGAGTGCAAGTGATAATATCTGACAGAGTTTCGGCTAGCTTAATATGCGTGTAAAATCCGATTCTGAAATTACCACTATTACTCTAATTTATAGGATCAAATAACTAGCCGTTGGGATGGACTAGAAATTTGAGATCCTATAATCTCGTATTCAATCAATCATTGTGATTGATTGAATCTCCTTCTTGATTCCCGTCAATCTTCGCGATCTACAATCAATCAAGTTTGTCCCCTTGATTGATTGATCTTCTATTCTGGGAATCTTCTTTTTATGTCGTAAGTCAACCCTTAAAACTGATTCAGAAGAATCTGGGCCGAGCACAAGACCTCAGCTGATCTGTCTCCTCAGCTGGTGTACCAGTCTGCTGATACTTGGACCTCAGCTGATGTGCAAGTCTGCTGGTGTGCACCTCAGCTGGTCTTCTTGACTTCGTCTGAATACGTCTTTTATCCATGATCCTTATCTTGTATGCGACGTGCTCTCAGCTGATCAGCTAATCTTCTGATATCAGCTGATCTGCTCTTCAGCTATCAGCTGATGTTAACTTCTCTGATGATCTGCTCTCGATACTCCAGTGCCAGCTGCTTAAAACTTCTGTCCTCTGAAAACGGCTAAGTCCTCAAGGTCTCAGCTGGTCTTCTCTTCTATGATAGCTTCGGATCTTCTAGGCAGCAAGGTAGATTCCCCCTCACTCGAACCTATCTAATCCTAACTACTCATCAGCTGACTAACATGTTCAGCTGGTCCTATTACAAGCTAATTGGTTTATTATATCATCAAAACATCTAACACAGATATCCTAACAAGTTCCCCCTTTTTGATGATATCTAAACCAACTCACCTGATCTCAACAAATAAGCATATTCAATCAAAATAAAGATCAACATAGGACAGAAAAGAAGATCTTTAAGTAAGATCTTTAGACAGAATCAAAATGCAGCTGACAACAAGAAGTTGTCTGGAATAATAAAGCTTTATTAAATCAAAAGAGAGGACAATCAAAGAGAAAGTACCTAAACCTCAGCTGACTCAGCTGGACTATAACATGAGGAGAGGTCTTCTGCTGCTGAGAGGAACTTGCAACCAGTCAAAGAATCTCTTCTCTATCTCCTTCAAAGCTGGCAGGGAGTTGTCAGAAAGTTGATGAAAGAGTTGAGTAATCTGCGGCCAATGCTTCCTGATTTCCACCCAATCTATCTTCCCACTCTCATCAGTTGGGGTTGGAAGATACTCAATCTCAGGCAACTCTGGCTGAACTTCCACCTTAAGCATTTCTTCTTTAATAGCTCTGAAGAATTTAGGAAAAGTCTCCTTCAACCAGTTTCTGAAATCAGCATTTTTCTCCCTTTCTCCTCTGGTATCTTCTCCTCTGAGGACATAGAAGTGGATCATAGTCTTAGCCTTAATAGTCTTCCAGAGATCCACCAGCTCATCAGACAATTGATTGTAAAACATATCAATTGGTCCATCAACTAAAGGCTCATTTGGATCTCGGATGAACTTTCCACTTCTAGTCCTGCTGCCTTGAGAGACTGCTTTCCCTTGCTTCTTCAGCTTCCTCTGATAACGCCTCTCAAGCTCATCATTCATCTCTCTTTCCTGCCTCTTCCTCCTCTCCTCTGGAGTTTCTTTCTCAGCTAGCTGCAACTCCTTAGCCAGCTTTTCATCTAATTCAGCATTCATAATTCTTTTCTTCTTCTCCCTTTCTTCAGCAACAACCTCTTGCCTCTGCAATGCCTCAGCTATTTTCTGATCCATTAGCTCCTGAGTTTTCTGAGTGGCAATCTTCCTGGTGTTGATATAATCTTCAACATTCTCTATTCTAGCAGATAGAACCCCTTGATTGTCCACCAGAAGAGCTCTCAGAGAGGCCATCTCAGCTTGCAGAGCAGCAATAGCAGCTGAGTTCTTCTCTTCCCCCTTTTTGATATCATCAATGACCGAAGCAGAGGGTAGAGAAGTAGGAAGGTTATCCACAACGGCTTTAAGGTCCTCCTGACCGTGTTTGCACTCAACAATTTGCCCTTCCAACCTTTCGGAGACCAGTCTGAATCTCTCAGATTCAATAGCAAGAGAAGTAGATGCATCATCAGTGAAAGCCCTGGCAGTTGACTTGAAGTTCTGTAAAGTATTGAAGAACTCTATTCTGGTTGCATATAAGCTATCCTCCATAGCATCTTTCAGCTTATTGCGATGATCCAGCAGAACTTGGTGAACATGGTTTTCAATCAGAGAAGGGGCAGCAGACTTGGCAGCCAGAAGAGTAGCTTTGACCTCCCTGATGTGGTCATCAAAATAATCTTTCAGTTGATCCAAAAGTGCAGGGGTTACCTGATCAGCTGGGGAGATCTCAAAGCTTACTGCCGGAGGAATGAATTCAGTCTCAGCTATTTCATGATAATCCAGTGCCACCCCATCCTTGAGCAATAACGCACGGGCCACCTTCCTCAACCCTTCAGGGGATGTCAGCTGGGATGGAGCCTTAACTTCCAAGGCATCCATCAGAATTTCTTCCCACTCTGTAAATGCTGCTTCCCCCATCTCCTTTATCAGGGCCAGAAAGAAGGTAACTGGCCCTTCTCTTGCTTCCGCCCAGGCAAGACCATCAGCAAGTATGTCTTGATAGGCTGGATATGGGTTAAGTTCTGGGATGTAGAGGGAAATGTGGGCAAGGGCAGATATGATCATCCCTCGTTCAAGAGGCCCCTTTGAACGATGGTGAGATAGGCGAGCTTGTTTGGCCATTTCTGTGGGGAGTTGGGGTTATCAAGGTTGATGGGTTCAGGGTGAGAGGGTTTGGAAATAGCTGAAGGGTCGCTAGAGGTAGCTATCTCCTCTGGTTCATTGCCGATTGGGATTTGTGAGGGTGAAGGATCTGCTGGGGTAGTGGAGTGTTGGGAAGGGTCAGAGAAGGGAGTAGGTGAAGCTGACCTGTTAGGTGAGGCAGCTAAAGGTGTCTCTGCTGATGGAGCATCTCCAGAGGAATGTAGAACCTCTGTCTCAGCAACTGAGGGCTCAGCTGATCCCCTCTCTTCTGACTCTTCTTCCTCTCCATCAGAGCCAGAGGCAGACTCTTCATCTGAATCAGCCCTCTCAGCTGATTCCTCAACAGCCTGCTCTTCTTCTTCATCAGAAGACTAGTCAACCAGCAGGGTAGCCCTTTCTGCTGAAGATTGCTTCTTCTTCAAAATGCTCAGCACAGCAGTATCATCATCCTCATCTGAATCAAAGGAGAGCTTCCTTTGAACAGGAGTGGTTTCCTTCTTAGATTTCTTCTTTTTCCCTCCTCCAGCAGGCTTTGAAGACTTCTTCTTCTTCTTCTTTCCAGCAGAAGGACCAGGGGCAGCAGCAACTGGATCAGCTCTGGAATCTGAGTCAGCTGGTCCAATGACATCCAAGTTGCTTCCCCTTAGGAACTTGGTGTGGTTGTACTCAACAACCCATTCCTCATCCTACTCATGCTGGGGCAGCAGATGATTCAGGAGGATAGTGACCTTGGTGGCCATGGAGCACTTTGATTTGAAGCTATAAACCTGTTGCCCATCCACCTCCTTCGCAACACACCTCTTGGACTCCTGTTACTCTGCCTCTGTTGTGGAAGTAGCTACTGAAGTCTGTTTCTTGGAGAACCAAGATATCAACTTACTTCCCAGAAACTGACATGTGCCAGAAGTTGATTTCCTATCAATCTTGCATCTTCCATAGTCAGAATCTGAATACCCACTCAGCTGAAAGTTGTCGTCAGCTGGGTACCAGAGGCCTAGATTATAAGTACCTTTCAAATACTTTACAATCTTCTTTGCTGCTTCCAGATGAGATTTCTTAGGATTTGCCTGAAACCTTGCACACACCCCTACTGCAAAGCTGATATCAGGTCTGCTGGCAGTAAGATACAGCAGAGAACCAATAAGTCCCCTATATTGTGTCTGATCCACTTTCTCACCAGCCTCATCTGGATCCATGCTAAAGTTTGCCATCATTGGAATCTTAGCTTCTCTGCTGCTACTGACTCCAAACTTTTCTATCAAATTCTTGGCATACTTAGCTTGGCTAATGAAAATTCCATTGGACATCTGCTTCACCTGCAGTTCAAGGACATAAGTCATCTCCCCCATCGTGGACATTTCAAACTTGCTGGTCATCAGCTTCCTGAACTCATCACACATCAGCTTGTTGGGGGAGCCAAAGATGATATCATCCACATAGATCTACACTAAGAGGATATCATCTCCATCTTCCTTTCTGAACAAGGTTTTGCCAGAAACAATCTGATGGCTTCTAGTCTTGCCACAGGAGCAAATGTCTCATCATAGTCAATCCCCTCTGACTGTGAATACCCCTGGGCTACTAGCCTTGCCTTGTTTCTAACCACTACATCATTTTCATCCTTTTTGTTCTTGAATACCCACTTAGTGCCTATGACCTACTGATGTTTGGGCCTCTCCACTAGAGTCCAAACTTCTTGTCTTGCAAACTGATTTAGCTCCTCTTGCATAGCTACAATCCAGTTTGGGTCTTCAAGAGCTTCATGGATGTTCTTGGGTTCTATCAGAGACACATAACAGCTGAATTGAGCACCCAAGTTTAGCTTTCTTCTTGTCTGAACACCTACACTTGGATCTCCTAGAATCTGTTCAGCTGGGAAATCAGACAATGTCTTCTTGCCCCTTTGAGGTGCCATAGTTTGTTCCTCTTGGGTCTTGTCTGATATTCCCCTTGGTTAGTGTTAGGAGTCAATGTGCCATCATCTGGTGCTGATGAGGACTTATCAGCTGATTTGGGCTCATCATCTGAATCTGAATTTAATTCTATCCTAGGTACCACTACCTTAATCAGATCTGGCTTTTCTGACAGATTCAGCTGATCCATCTCTTCTGCTAGCTTCTCCTTGTTGTACTCATGAAAAGATTCATCAAATTCAACATGGGGTATCTCCTCCACACAGAGAGAGACTTTATTAAAGACTCTATAGGCTTTGCTACTTCCAGAATATCCTAAGAATATTCCTTCAGCAACCTTAGCATCAAAAGTCTTTAACTTAGTATTTCCATTGTCATGGATGAAACACCTACACCCAAAAGTATGGACAGAGGAAAGGTTAGGAGTTTTACCCTTGTACATTTCATAAGGAGTCTTCCCATGTCTCTTGACTGGTAAACACCTATTTTGGATGAAGCAAGCAGTGTTGATGGCTTCTGCCCAAAACCTTTGAGGAGTCTGGTATTCAGCTAACATAGTCCTTGCTGCCTCCTTGAGAGTTCTGTTTCTCCTCTCAGCTAACCCATTCTGCTGAGGTGTTCTGGCAGCTGATGTCTCATGCTGAATACCATTATCCCTGCAATAGTCAGAAACAACAGAGTTAAGAAACTCAGTACCTTTATCACTTCTGATTCTGACTATGCTGAGGTCCAGCTCCTTCTGAATCCTCTTGAACAACTCCAGCATCTTGATCATAGTCTCATTCTTCTTGAACAAGAACACTACCCAAGTGAATCTTGTATAGTCATCAACAATCACCAGTGTGTACTTCCTTCCACTGAAGCTAAGAGGTGAGACTGGTCCAAACAAATCTATATGAAGCAGCTAGAGAACTTTTGTTGTTGAAGTACTCTGCACATCTTTGAATGAAGCTTTAGTCTGCTTCCCTTTCTGACAGGCATCACACTTCTGCTCAGATGCAAACACCTCATTTGGTAGACCTCTGACTAGACCCTTCCTTGCAACCTTGTTGAGAGTCTTGAAGTTCAGATGACCTAACCTCTTGAGTCAGCTGGACAGCTTGCAAAATCTGCAAGATACATATTACCTCTTCTGAGGCCAGTTAGTAGCACCTGCTCATTTAAATCATTAATAACAAGACAAGAGTTTTTAGAGAATCTTACTGAATATCCCTTGTCACAGAATTGGGATACAGACAGAAGATTGTGCATAAGCCCTTCTACATAGTAGACTTCTTCAACTCTTGTTCCTTTGATCAGCAGGGTACCAACTCCTCTGGTGACTCCAAAGTTGTTATCACCGAACACAACTCTAGGCCCATCAAGCGTTACAAAGTCCTGAAGGAGATGCTTCTCAAAGGTCATGTGCTTCGAGCAACCGCTATCAATGTACCAGACATGACCCTTGGCTTCTCCTCTTTCTATAGGGCTAGAGTTTACCTGAAATTAAAACTCAGGCTTTAGGTACCCTATCTTTGGGTCCTGATTGGTTAGATTCGACTTTCTGGATCCATAGGTAGAGATCATCCTTATGAGGTTTAGGAGATCTCAACCTTCTACCATACTTATCCACAAAAATCATCTCCCTCAGAGGATCTTTTCTGGGGCGATGAGTGATAACAGCAGGTTTGTAGGTGGGCTGCTCAAAAGGATAATTTTAGCTTGAGCCTCCGAATGACTCATATACCTTAGCCGGTGAAGGCTTGCCTACTTTGGTTACATTAAAAGTAACACAGGGCTGAGGTCTGTTTCGCTTGGGTTTACTCTGCTGAGATGACCCAGGCTTATCATTCCTCTCCTGATTCTGCTGAGGTCTCCTTGTCTTAGCTGAACTATGACTTGGATTCCTCTTCTGGTCTCAGGGCTTCTGAGCCTTGGACTTATGTTGATTGTCAGCAGGCTTCTGAGTTTTAGTACTCTTCTGCTCTGCTGAAACCTTTTGATCACCAGCAGACTTCTGAGCTTTAGAGCTCTTCTGTCCAGCTGGGACCTTTTCTGTCCCTCTGCTCTTTTGCCCTTCTGATCCAGGTGCAGGCTCAGCTGGCCCTTTACCCTTTCGAGGATCCCTAATTAATCCACTGTCACCTTTCTTCTTCTTTTGTGGTTTAGGTTTGGGATAACCAAGACCCCTTTTATCATTCACAGTCTGTGAGGACTCAGCTATTTCAGACACGACATTCTTTGCCTTAGTCAGCTGATCCACTTTCATCTGAAGCTGCTGTGAATTTTTTATTATCAGTTCATTCTGCTTGAAGAGTTCATCGAACTTAGCTGTCAGCAGATTATGTTCTTCACTTAAGACAGTGTTCTCAGAAAGTAGCTTTTCTATCAGCTTCTCATGTTCCTCACATTTTGCTATTAAGTCAGCAGACTTGTTAGCTTGTGAGTCATAGGATATCACTGGTAGTCTAGCATTTTCCAGATCTTGTCTCAAGCTTAAAACTTCAGCTTTCAGACTTGAGTTCTCCTCTTCCAGCTTAGAACAGACTTTTAAGGAGGATTGGAGATCAGATAACAATTTGTGTATATCTGACTCCATAGAATAGGTAGAGGAGCAAGATGAGCTAACAGAGGGGGTAGGAGAATTTACCTCTTCTACCTTAGCCATGAGGCAGATATCATCCTCTGATTCAAAGTCAGATGAGGATGAGGATTAGCTGATATCCTGCTTCTCCTCCTCTGCCAGCAGAGCTCTCTTATCAGCGAACCTGCGATCTCTCTTGATCCTTTTCTCTTCTCTCTCCCTTGGGGTAAGCTGAGGACAATCATAACTAAGATGTCCTGGCTTGTTGCAGGTGAAGCAAACACCATCTCCTCCTCTTCTGGGACTTGGCTCCCTCTTTCTCTCTGGAGACTTGTATCTGGTCTCCTGTTTATCTGGTGGTCTTCTGGCATCAGATGACTTTTGGTATCTTCTGGAAGAATCACTTTTATTCTTCTTCTAATGGGATCTATACTTCTGGAACTTGTTTGACATCTTATCAAACTTCTTGGTCAGCAAAGCAAGTTGCTCCTTTAAGCTTATGTCCTCTGGAGTAGAGGACTTCTCTTGACTATCAGCTGCAGCAGAGAACGCAACATTCTTTGTGGCTGATGATGTTGGAGTCTCATCTTCTTGGTCTTCTTCTTGAATATCGAACTCATGTGCTTTCAGATGAGATAGCAGTGTATGATGACTCATCTCAGATAGATTCTTTGTCTCTTTAATTACTATCACCTTCACTCTCCATCTTGGAGTAAGAGATCTCAAAATTTTGTTATTAATCTCTTTCTCCGAGTAATCCTTTCCTAAAGAGCTTGCCTTATTCAGTATGTTTGTCAGCCTCATATCTAGCTGATCAATGGTTTCATCAGCTTTCATTTTAAATGTGTCAAAGGTATGTAGAACGGCTTGAAGCTTGTTCTCTTTGATTTGATCTATCCCTTCACACATCAGGGAGAGTTTTTCCCACATCTCCTTAGCAGTTTTGCACGTCTTAATTTTCTCTATATACTCTTTGGAGAGAGTCTCAATGATTTCTGTTCTGGCCACTTGATCTAGGTTGAAGAGTTTTCTTTCAACATCGTTTAGTTCACTCTTCTTCTTTTCTGTCTTCCTTCTTTCACTGATTTCAGCTTCTGGAGTTTTGCCATAACTTACTCCTTCCCAGAAGAACTTGATTGGCCCTTCCTCCAGAACATCTAGCATCCGATCATGAATGGCTCCAAGGTGATTCTCCATTCTGAATTTCCAGTAATCGTAATCCTCTATGGAGAATTTAGGCAACTTCCTTGTCTTGGATCCACTCTTTTTGTATGAAGACATATCTGCAAGTGATTAGATAAAAAGCACACAAAATTTTCTAAAAATAGATTTTCAGGGATCTGTCCAGGTGACCACCAAAAACTTTCTCATGATGTGGTCTTTTGGACACACAGCTCTGATACCACTTGTTGGTCCCAAAGGTAGGTTTTAGGGAAGAATACCTTTGAACAAGTCTAGAAGGGGGGGTTGAATAGACTTGTAAGGATTCAAAAACCTTTTTCAAATTATTTGGATTATTCAGAAAACCAGCAGACTACTTAAGGTAGTCTGAATTTGAAAGTAGTGCGCTGTGTCAGCTGCTCTCGATACTCCAGTGTCAGCTGCTTAAAACTTCTGTCCTCTGAAAATGGCTAAGTCCTCAAGGTCTCAGCTGGTCTTCTCTTCTATGATAGCTTCAGATCTTCTAGGCAGCAAGGTAGATTCCCCCTCACTCGAACCTATCTAATCCTAACTACTCATCAGCTGACTAACATGTTCAGCTGGTCCTATTACAAGCTGATTGGTTTATTATATCATCAAAACATCTAACACAGATATCCTAACAACCACCTAGGGACGTTGCACCTACTACTAGGGCGCGAGTGTTTTCACTTACAGGAGAGCCGGACGAGGATCAATCTCCTTCAGAGACTTTGGCAAGTATGCTTACTTTGAATTCGGTACCAATAACTGCTTTGTTCGATACTGGAGCTACGCATTCTTTTATCTCACTTCGTTGTTGCATGAAGATTGGTTGTGAGTTAGTTGATAGTATTAACCCTTTAGAAGTTAGTATACCTTCGGGAAAGACTATTTTTACGAGTAAGATTATTTCGAATGCAAAACTTAAAATTTGTGGGAGGAGTCTCGAAGGGGAGTTACATGTCATCGAGATGGGACAATTCGACGTTATCTTTGGCATGGATTGGCTAGCGAAGTATCACGCCACTATCAATTGCGAGAAGAGGGAAGTGACGCTCAAGTTGGCTAGTGGAGAGGAGTTGACGTATTTTGGGTCCCAACCTAACACGCATAATTTGATCGTCACCGCGATGCAAGCTATTGAAATGCTTCAAGAGGAAGGATGTGAAGGATTCCTTAAACCCTAAACTCGTATTAAATATTTTGGAAAAATATTGGGTCTTAAAGAATAGGGAATTTTCGAAAATTAGTACCAATAATTAGAGATGGTAATGTCTTTATTATTTAGGGAAAGTAGTCATATTTTCTTTATGCAAGAAAAAATACATACTTGGGAATTAAGTATCAAGAGAATAAGAGTTAGTAAGGATTTATTATTTATGGATATAAGAGGTCAAGTTTGGTACAAGAGATTCATCAAGATATTGGGCCAATTTTCTTTCCTTTTCCCTTAGCAAATTCGGGCAGCCCATGAAGTTGCCATACACAATTTTTCCATCACTATATATATGTATTGATCAAGACTTCATAACCCTTTACAACACACAAAATTTCGACAACCCTAGCCACCCAAAAAATCGGCCTTCATGAAGATATAGGACTAGTTTTCAGCAGCCTTTTAGACAAGAGAGAGAACAAGTTTTGTGAGCTTTGTTTTGAGGAAGAGGAGTAGGATTTCAAGGACAAGGATATAGCAAGCTGACGTACACACATCTCTAATTTTTCAATACAATCAAAGGTGGGGATTTAAACAGTGAAAAGTGGTACTCTCTAGTTCGATTTTTAAATGTTTAGTTTGATGCGTTTATGTGTTTATGTGCTAATATGTTATGGATACTCAGATAGTATCAATCTATGTTAAAGACATTCAGATAATGCACAAGGTACTCAGATAGTACAAAAAGTTTAGATACGAAAGTCGAGGTCTAGGATTTGATTTTGGTCCATTATGTGATTTTAGTCCTTAAATTCCTTGTTAAAAAATTACCGATTTCTATGCCCATCCTTTTTTTCGAAAATATGGCAGTTTTATTGCCATTAAATATTGAGTTTAATTGGCCTTCAACTTTTGGGCAGATTTGTATAAAAATTCCAGATTTATTCTAGTCCTTTAACTTCCTATTATGAGCTTTTCATGCGTTTTTAAATGAGATTTTCATGGTAAACTTTTATATTATGTTTAGTATGATTTGTTTAAGTATTTAGAGGTCTTAAATTGTATGGAAAGATTATATAGTGTTAGAAAAATAGGATTTTGTATTAGTTAGTGGGCTGTTTTTGTACACACCTTGGTTTGATGAATACACCACTGGACTATTTTCGAAAGTGTCTCTCCAGCTGTTGTACACGAAATTTTTATGAATTATTACATGATTTAATTGATGTCCTATATGATACATGATATTAGAATATGTTAGTTTCACATGTCAATTATGTTAATTATATTTGAGGTGATATTTCATGAATTCTATGATTGTATTAATTGTGCTATGTATTCTAAATTGACAATTTATTTATTAAAATTTTACTACTCTGATTTTGGTTCAAAGGGTTTTTAAAAGAAAAGAAATTTTATTCCAAGCATGAGGGTTCACGTTTTAAAAAGATGTTTTCCAAATTATTTATTAAAAGTAAGACTTCCACTGAAATGAAATATATAGAAATTTAGGGCGTGACAGTGTGGTATCAGAGCAGGTCTATATCTTTTCCATCCTATAAATATAGGACCCTTATTGGCATCAAATTTTCACCTACATCTTCTTACTTTTTTTCGAGAATTTTGAGAGAGAGATATCCGAAAGTTTTAGTGTTAGAGTTGAGAGATTTCGAGTTTCATCTTGAGGAAGAGAAAGTTGGAGGATCGATTCAAGGATTAGAAAGTCGGACGTACACACACAAACTATTTTTCTTTCAAAGAAGTTAAGGTGGGGATTCATGGTGAAAAAGTGGTATTTATGGTTCGATTTTTAAATGTTTTGTTGATGTGTTTATATGTTTATATGCTAACGTTTATGGATACACTTGTGGTGTCGATGCTCTTCGACAGTATCAATTCTATGGATGCCCTTGTGGTGTCGATACTTTTCTGGAGTATCAAATTTATGGATGCCCTTGTGGTGTCGATACAATTTAGTTGTATCATATATGTCTACGGATACAATTTAGTCGTATCAAATATGATTCCACAGATGCGAGAAAGTCGTATCATCTATGTTTATGGTTGGTATGTTTTCATGTTTGCATGTCCATTATATTTAGATCTAGAACTAACGCCCTCACTGAGAGTTATTTATAATTTCTCACCCCTTTCACCAAACTATTTTTCAGATTACGTCGAGTAAGGGACGAGGTGGCCACGGTGGAGGCGTGTGGATGTGGAAATAAAGGAGATATGAAAAGATGATTTCATACGAAAGTTTGATGTTTAATTCGTTTATTTCAATCTAATTGGATTTCGGTACTTTATTTGATTTTGCATGAAGGATTTAATTTGAATTTATGAGTTTAAGATTATTCTGGTGCTTAGACACTTTTTAATAAAATTAGACTTTTTGAAAAGATTTGATAATTATTATGATTTTATTTTATGTGAAAGTTTATGGATTATTTTAGAGATTAATCATGTTTTAGGGTAATAAATTGCTAGGAATTTAATTGATTAGTATAATTACGTTTTAGGGCAGTATATAGGCGTGTCTTATGTGTTTTTATGATAGGAATTAAGTTGCATGTGAATAGATATGATTTATGGTCCCATATATTAATTAAAGTCCTTAATTTTGCATGAATAGAACTCACGATTTACAACCCCATAAATTCCGAAATTTTTACAGTTTAATTGCCATGAAAAATTATGCATATAAACCAAATTTCACGATTTTATCAATTGTAGAAGTCTAGGGTTTGATTTTAGTCCTTTAATTACCTAGTATGCGACTTTTATGTAAAAATCAAGAAGTTTTCATTAATAAAATATTTTTATCAGTGTTATATGATTTAATAAGTGTTTTAGACGTGATTAATTATTTGGCAATATGAGTTTTGATAAAAGAATGATTTTCTAATAAGTTAGTGGACTGTTTTCGAAAAATCTTATGTTTATAGCTGTACACGAGTTTATGTTTGATCCGGTGAGTTTAAATCTAATATTTTGTGATATGTGAAGTTGGAATAATTTAGGTTGCATGTAGATTTAATTATTCGTGATATGTTAGCATGTTTAAATAAGAATTATTATTTAAGGCATGTATTTTATGTTAAGGTTTTATTTTGTGATTTATGTGAAAGAATTATGTTTTAATTCAAAGAGTTTTAAAGAAAAAGAAAATTTTATTTCAAGATTAGTTAGATCACACCCAAAAGATTTTTTTTCAAGATTTATTAAAGACTTCCGCTGTATTTAAAGATTAGGGTGTGACAATTATGGCAGTGATGGCCGGATTAAGAAAAAGGCACAGATCTGTGGGAGCAGATGCATTTTTCATGCCCGAGCACATATGCAGAGTTCAGACATAAAGCTGGGGTTTATGTCGCAATGCATGAAGCCCTACAAAGGGAGCTAGGCATAGAGGCTGAAGGAAAGAAAAATGGATAGAAACATAGGAGTGTATACAAGGCCCCCAAAAATTTGAAAGCTTTTAAAGATAGGGCTAAGTATAAAGAAAAATTAAACCAGGTGCTAACCACCACCGTCGAGCAGGTGTAAACAGCCATAAAGGATCAGGATATGCTTTCAGCTCCCCAAAGGATTTGATAAGATAGAAGTAAATAGAATCTGAATAAATACTATGCTTACCACCAGAGTATCGGCCACTTCACTAGTGAGTACCGTTATTTGCTAAACTAGTTATGGAAATTCAATGAGGATGGTAAATTAGCTATGGAAATTCAATGGGTACCGAAGGAAATGCATTTGTCATGCTCCAGCACATACATAGAGGCTGAAGGAAAGAGAAACGGAAAGAAACCAAAGAGCGGATACAAGGCCCCCAAAAATTTGAAATCTTTTGAAGATAGGGTCGAGTATAAAGAAAAATTAAACCAGGTGCTACAAAACTGGTATAAGATATATATACTAGTACCAGATAAAATACTGATATCAATCACAATAGTGGTAACAGTTACAATACCGGTACCAGTCACAATACCGGTACCAGATACAATACTGGTATCAGTTACAAGACTGGTACCAGTTACAAAATTGGTTTCAGTTCCAATACTGGTCCCAGTCACAATACTGGTATCAGCTACAAGACTGGTACCAGATACAATACCGGTACCAGTTACAAGACTGGTACCAAATACAATACCGGTACCAGTTACAATACTGGTACCAGTTACAATACCGGTACCAGTTACAAGACTGATACCAGATACAATACCGGTACCAGATACAATACCGGTACCAGCTACAATACTTGTACCAGTTACAATACCGGTACCAATTACAAGACTGGTACCAGTTACATAATTGGTACCAGTTACAAGACAGGTACCAGTTACAAGACCTGTACCAGTTACAAGACCGGTACCAGTTACAAGACCGGTACCAGATACAATACCGGTACCAGTTACAAGATTGGTACCAGATACAATACCTGTACCAGTTACAAAATCGGTACCAGATACAATACCGGTACCAAATACAATACCGGTACCAGTCACAATACTGGAACTAGATACAATATCGGTACCCGTCACAATACCGGTACCTGTTACAAAACTGCTACCAGTTACAAAACTCGTACCAGATACAATATTAGTACCAATTACAACTAAACCCTAAACCCTAACACCCTAAACCCCTAACCTAACCCCTAACACCCTAACACCCTAACACCCTAAACCCTAACACCCTAACCCCTAAACCTGACACCCTAACACCCTAAACCCAACACCCTAAACCCTAACTCCCTAATACCCTAACACCCTAAACCCTAACACCCTAAACCCTAATCCCTAACACCCTAAACCCAAACACCCTAAACAAATCAAACTTTCTCTCTCCACAAATGTTCTTTCCACTCTCTAGAACACACACTGTTACACCAAGAACACACACAATGCAAGCATTCCAGCCGGTTGGCCTTCAATTTTGGCGATTAGTTTTTGGCTTTGTTAGTGTTCGTGTGCATGATCGACCTTGGAATCTCTCCAGGTTCTTCTATTTATTTTTTAATTTTTTATTATTTGCGTGTTTCTGTACCTTTGTTTTTATTTTTGAATCATCGCTCACCTTCATGACTTCACAAGCAAGTTCTCTTGAATCGTCCCATCCATCACATGTCCAAAGTGTTCTTGGCCATTCCCAACCCCCACATATGGAGACTTCTTCTTTTGACATGGCCAAGGAATTTGTGTAGTCTCCCTCCTTGTCCATCTTATTCGGGTTATCCCTCTGATCCCATTGATTACATTCTTTCTTATGGAAACTATTCAATATATGATCGTCCTACCTGTGGTTCTAGTTCTGCCCCCTCTTCTCCAAAGCATGGTTATGAAACTATCCCTAATCGCTTCTGTTAATGAAATATTCTCAGAAGCATGGTGCATTGAATCAAGCTTACTGGAATTGCTAATTGTTAATTCTGGAAAGATTTCGGCAGAGTTTTGCTAAGGCAGTGAAAACTTGTCTCATTTTTTAACCCTGAACCCTAAACCCTAAAACCCTAAAACCCCTAACCCTAAACCCTAAAACCCTAAACCCTAAACCCTAAAACCCTAAACCCTAAAACCTAAACCCTAAAACCCTAAACCCGTATTAAATATTTTTGAAAAATATTGGGTCTTAAACAATAGGGAATTTTCAAAAATTAGTACCAATAATTAGAGATGGTAATGTTTTTATTATTTATGGAAAGTAGTCATATTTTCTTTATGCAAGAAAAAATACATACTTGGGAATTAAGTATCAAGAGAATAAGAGTTAGTAAGGATTTAATATTTATGGAAATAAGAGGTCAAGTTTGGTACAAGAGATTCATCAAGATATTGGGCCAATTTTCTTTCCTTTTCCCTTAGCAAATTTGGCCAGCCCATGAAGTTGCCATACACAATTTTTCCATCCCTATATATATGTATTGATCAAGACTTCATAACCCTTTACAACACACAAAATTTCGACAACCCTAGCCACCCAAAAAATCGGCCTTCATGAAGATATAGGACCAGTTTTCAGCAGCCTTTTAGACAAGAGAGAGAGCAAGTTTCGTGAGCTTTGTTTTGAGGAAGAGGAGTAGGATTTCAAGCATAAGGATATAGCAAGCTGACATACACACATCTCTAATTTTTCAAGTCAATCAAAGGTGGGGATTTAAACGGTGAAAAGTGGTACTCTCTCGTTCGATTTTTAAATGTTTAGTTTGATGCGTTTAAGTGTTTATGTGCTAATATGTTATGGATACTCAGATAGTATCAATCTATGTTAAAGACATTCAGATAATGCACAAGGTACTCAGATAGTACAAAAAGTTTAGATACGAAAGTCGTATCACATGTTAAGAACGATGGGTATGTTTACATGTTTTCGTGTCCTTTATATTTAGATTTCGAACTAACTATCTCTACTGGGTGATTATTTTATAATTACTCACCCCTTTCACCGAATAAATATTTTCAGATTAAAGAGAAGATAAAGGATAAAGGATGCGAGTAAAGAGAAGATAAAGGATGAAGTTTAATAAAAACCAAGTAGGATTTATTTTATGTTGCAAGTTTTTCCTATGTTTCTGTTCTTATGTTTATTTTCACGAGTTTGGACGTTTGCATGTTTATTTCGTTTTAGTGCATGGACATGTAGATGATTGAATTAGGATTTCTATGGTTTGATAAATTATTGGACTTTTATTATGGATTTATGTGAGGTATTTTTATTATTTACGTTATGTGTTAAATTACATGAAAATTAGGATTTAGTTGATGAATTTATTTTATTAAATCCATGAGCTGCTGGACGTTTTTATTGGGCATGGTTATGTGTTGATTTTATGTGATTAATTGTCCTAAAGAATTAGTTATAGTCCTTAAATTGGCATGTTTAATGAGTAGCAAGTTTCAACACCGTTAATTCCGAAATTTTAGCAGATTAGTTGCCATAGGATATTGTGCATGTTGGCCAAATTTTGTGAGTTTATTCTTAGTGGAGGTCTAGGATTTTGTTTTGGTCCGTTATGTGATTTTAGTCCTTAAATTCCTTGTTCAAAAATTACCGATTTCCATGCCCAGCCTTTTTTTCGAAAATATGGCAGTTTTATTGCCATTAAATATTGAGTATAATTGGCCTTCAACTTTTGGGCAGATTCGTATAAAAATCCAGATTTATTCAAGTCCTTTAACTTCCTATTATGAGCTTTTCATGCGTTTTTAAATGAGATTTTTGTGGTAAACTTTTATATTATGTTTAGTATGATTTATTTAAGTATTTAGAGGTCTTAAATTGTATGGAAAGATTATAGTGTTAGAAAAATAGGATTTTGTATTAGTTAGTGGGCTGTTTTTGTACACACCTTGTTTTGATGAATACACCACTAGACTATTTTCGAAAGTGTCACTCCAGCTGCTGTACACGAAATTTTTATGAATTATTACATGATTTAATTGATGTCTTATATGATACATGATATTAGAATAAGTTAGTTTCACATGTGAATTATGTTAATTATATTTGAGGTGATATTTCATGAATTCTATGATTGTATTAATTGAGCTATGTATTCTAAATTGAGGATTTATTTATTAAAATTTTATTACTCTGATTTTGGTTCAAAGGGTTTTTAAAAGAAAAGAAATTTTATTCCAAGCATGAGGGTTCACGTTCTAAAAAGATGTTTTCCAAATTATTTATTAAAAGTAAGACTTCCGCTGAAATGAAATGTATAGAAATTTAGGGCATGATAGTGTGGTATCAGAGCAGGTCTAAGTTCTTGTAGATTTGTCAAAATTAAATATTTTTATGTGCCTTATGTGATTATATACAAAGTTTTATGGGATAATTTCATGAAAAGTTTAATAAAAAGAGAAATCTCCAT
The DNA here is from genome assembly GCA_026898435.1 of Prunella vulgaris. Taxonomy (NCBI): domain Eukaryota; kingdom Viridiplantae; phylum Streptophyta; class Magnoliopsida; order Lamiales; family Lamiaceae; genus Prunella; species Prunella vulgaris. The sequence continues at coordinate 182,305 of JAPKLY010000646.1, read as the reverse complement.
CCATCACCACCACCGCCGCAGCCATCTCCAAGTCCTAAAGCATGTAAGTTTTCTAAAACTCAAGACTATGAATTCAAAGGCATGATTTATGATTTATGATTTATGATTTATGTATTTCCAAGGCATGACGAGGTCATGAAAGATATTTTTTTATTTTTTTATGAAAGCTATGAATGGCCTCATGAGTGGTCAAAGTGATCTAAGAAAATTCTTTTCAAGGTTATTTTCAAAAAAGAAAATGTTTTATGTAAAATGTTGTTCTTGCACGACGACTTAGGAAGTTATGATTAAGATTCTTGATAAGTATGAATGCCTAGAAAGAAATGTTTAGAAGCTTTGAGCATGAATGAGTTGTAGGACCATTTTTAAATTGTTAAGATCGGCTAAGCAATTTCTTTGTCTTGCGGGGTCTTTCATTTTAGATGCCTCCGAGATGTGACCTGAATTATGACCCAAACGAATCGGATGGACACGTGGAAAGGAGGGGTCGCCCTCAAGCCAACCCTGTGGTCCATAATGTCGCACCTATGTTTAGCACTACCGCGCAAGTAGTTGAACAATTTAGGAGGTACAAGCTTGCTACCTTTAACGGGCGGGAAGGACCGGATGCAGTTGAGGAGTAGTTTCGGTCAATGGAGAGGATTTTCCAGCTAAATGAGTGCATTGATGCACAGCGGATTGCTTGTGTGGCATTCCAACTAATTGAGAGTCATTGGAGGGTTCGCCAGGTTGAGGAGAGACGCGCTTTGACTTGGGAGCGTTTCAAGGGAATCGTGATGGAGAGGTACTACACTCAATCTTACAAGGACAGGAAGGAGCACGAATTCCTAGACTTACGACAAGGAGGCATTACGGTTGCGGAGTACAAATTGAAGTTTAGCCAACTAGCACGTTTTGCTCACCATCTTGTCGACACCAAGCAAAAACATGTTCTTCATTTCATTAAGGGGCTAAAGACCGAGATCCAGCACATTTTGTTAGCTTTGGTTTCAGTTACAAGACTATTACCAGTTACAAATTTGGTTTCAGTTCTAATACCGGTACCAGTCAAAATACTGGTACCAGTTACAAGAGTGGTACCAGATACAATACCGGTACCAGTTACAAGACTGGTACCAGTAATAATACCGGTACCAGTTACAAGACTGGTACCAGATACAATACCGGTACCAGATACAATACCGGTACCAATTACAAGACTAGTGCCAGCTACAATACTGGTACCAGTTACAAAACCGGTACCAGTTACAAGATCGGTACCAGTTACAAGACTGGTACCAGTTACATAAACGGTACCAGTTACAGATCGGTACCAGTTAAAAGACTGGTACCAGTTACAAAACCGGTACCAGTTATAAGACCGGTACCAGTTACAAGACCGGTACCAGTTACAAGACTGGTACCAGATACAATACCGGTACCAGTTTTAAGACTGGTACCAGTTACCCGGTACCAGTTATAAAACCGGTACCAGTTACTAGACTGGTACCAGTTATAAGACTGGTACCAGATATTAGACTGGTACCAGATACAATACCAGTACCATATACAATACCGGTACCAGTTACAAAATCGATACCAGATACAATACCGGTACCAGATACAATATCGGTACCAGTCACAATACTGGTACCAGATACAATACTGGTACCCGTCACAATACCAATACCAGTTATAAAACCAGTACCAGTTACAAAATTCGTACCAGATACAATACCGGTACCAATTACAACTAAACCCTAAACCCTAACACCCTAAACCCCTAACCTAACCCCTAAACCCTAACTCCCTAACACACTAAACCCTAACACCCTAACCCCCTAAACCCAACACCCTAACACCCTAAACACAACACCCTAAATCATAACTCCCTAATACCCTAACACCCTAGACGCGCTTTGACTTGGGAGCGTTTCAAGGGGATCGTGATGGAGAGGTACTACCCTCAATCTTACAAGGATAGGAAGGTGCACGAATTCCTAGACTTACGACAAGGAGGCATGATGGTTGCGGAGTATGAATTGAAGTTTAGCCAACTAGCACGTTTTGCTTACCATCTTGCTGACACCGAGCAAAAACATGTTCTTTGTTTTATTAATGGGCTAAGGACCGAAATCCATCTCGTTTTATTAACTTTGGGAAACTTAACTTTTGCCGAAGCCCTTGAGAGAGCCGAGCAAATGGGAACTTGTTTGAAGGAAGATTAGGATAGGAAGTCACGGGATAACAAGAGGAAATGTGATCAATCCGGCGGAGCAAGGAAGTTTCTTAATCGTGGGCAAGGAGCGACTCAAGGCTTTAGGCCTAAACAAGGGAATCAAGTGGCGAGCGCGGCATGTTCTAAGTGTGGGAAGTACCATGTGGGAGAGTGCCTCTTTGGGAAGGATATTTGTTTTCGATGCCGCAAGCTGGGACACAAGGCGCAGCAGTGCCCACTACCACCTAGGGACGTTGCACCTACTACTAGGGCGCGAGTGTTTTCACTCACGCGAGAGCCGGACGAGGATCAATCTCCTTCAGAGACTTTGGCAGGTATGCTTACTTTGAATTCGGTACCAATAACTGCTTTTTTTCGATACCGGAACTACGCATTCTTTTATCTTGCTTTGTTATTGCATGAAAATTGGTTGTGAGTTAGTTGATAGTATTAACCCTTTAGAAGTTAGTATACCTTCGGGAAAGACTGTTTTTACGAGTAATATTATTTCGAATGCAAAACTTAAAATTTGTGGGAGGAATCTCGAAGGGGAGTTATATGTCATCGAGATGGGACAATTCGATGTTATCTTTGGCATGGATTGGCTAGCGAAGTATCACGCCACTATCAATTCCGAGAAGAGGGAAGTGACGCTCAAGTTGGCTAGTGGAGAGGAGTTAACGTATTTTGGGTCCCGACCTAGCACGCATAATTTGATCGTCACCGCGATGCAAGCTGTTGAAATGCTTCAAGAGGAAGGATGTGAAGGATTCATTGTCCATGTGATGGGCACGGATGAAAAGGGAGTGAACATTGAAGACGTGGCTGTTGTCAACGAGTTTGTTGACGTGTTTCTCGAGGAGTTATCCAAAATTCCACCCGACCAACAAGTGGAATTTATGATTGATCTTATACCGGGGGCTGCCCCAATCTCAAAAGTACCTTATCGTATAGCGCCGAAGGAACTCGAGGAGTTAAAGATGCAGTTACAAGAGTTGTTGGATAAGAAGTTCATCCAACCAAGTGTTTCACCATGGGGAGCGCCAGTTTTATTCATAAAAAAGAAGGACGGATCTTGGAGGATGTGCATCGACTATCGAGAGCTTAATCGGCTCACGATCAAGAACAAGTACCCATTGCCTAGAATTGAAGACTTGTTCGATCAACTAAGGGGAGCGAGTGTGTTCTCAAAGGTTGACTTGAGATCGGGTTATCACCAATTGAAAATCGAGGAAGGAGATAGGGCGAAGACCGCTTTTTGCACACGCTATGGGCATTACAAATTCGTGGTGATGCTGTTCGGTTTGAGCAACGCACCGGCTATCTTCATGGACTTGATGAACCGAGTCTTTCACCCTTTCTTAGATCGGTTCGTCATAGTGTTCATTGATGATATCTTAATCTATTCTCGGAGTAAGGAGCAACATGAAGAGCACTTGAGAACAGTTCTTGAAGTTTTGCACAAGGAACGGGTGTTTGTAAAGTTTACCAAATGCAAATTTTGATTAGACCGAGTGAACTTTCTAGGCCATGTGATCACGGCCCAAGGAGTTGAAGTGGATGCATCGAAGGTGGAGGCCGTAAGCGAGTGGAATACGCCAACCAATGTGAAAGAGGTTCGTAGCTTTCTCGGTTTGGCAGGATACTATAGATGTTTCATCGAAGGCTTTGCAAAGATAGCCTCACCGATGACCAAGTTGACTCGCAAGGGAGAGAAGTTCATATGGTCCGATGTTTGCGAGAAGAGTTTCCAAGAGTTGAAGGAGAGGTTAGTTTCGGCCCCAGTTCTTACCATTCCCGATCCTTCGGAAGGATTCGTGATCTTTAGTGTCACGTAGAAGCAAGGGCTAGGTTGTGTTTTGATGCAACATGGGAAAGTAGTGGCGTACACATCAAGGCAATTGAAGGTGCACGAGATGAACTATCCCACTCATGATCTTGAACTAGCGGTTGTTGTTCACGCATTGAAGATTTGGAGACACTATCTTTTTGGTACGAAGTGCGAGATTTTCACCGATCATAAGAGCTTCAAGTACATTTTCACGTAAAAGGAGTTGAACATGAGGCAAAGGCGTTGGCTAGAGCTAGTCAAGGATTACGATTGCGCGATCAACTATCATCCGGGCAATGCGAACATAGTCGCAGATGCACTAAGTCGGAAAGGGGGCATGTTGTACTCTTTGATGGATCAAGATGAGTTAGTGAAGGAGTTCGAACGATTGAAGTTGGAAGTGATCGAAGCACCCAAAGGCGTAGAATCAATCGTGGCAGCCTTGACGGTCCAGCCTACACTCCGTGCACGAATCATCGAAATGCAAGGTACGGATGCTGCCCTCGTTAAGTTGAAGAAGTGGTTTGAGACAAAAGGCTTTAAAGGCTTTGTTCTAGGCGAGAATGGAGCCCTTTCGTACGAAGGTAGGTTGTGTGTGCCAAATGATGAAGACTTGAAGAGAGAAATCTTGGAGGAAGCGCATTGTACTCCTTATACGGTTCATTCCGGTGGAACCAAGATGTATAGGGACTTAAGGACCATATTTTGGTGGAGAAACATGAAGGGTGAGGGATAGAGATTTTTTAGGTTCCATAATTTTTGCCTTTTTCCAAATACGTCCCAAAAAAGTTAATTTATCCAATTACGTCCCAAATGTCTATTCAGTATACAATTTACGTCCCAATAAAGTTAATTTATCCAATTACGTCCCAAATATCTATTAAGTATACAATTTACATCCCAAATCTCGCTGGATTTACCAGAGTAAGCAAAACGACGTCGTTTTGACCCCATGTGGTGGAAATCAATTAATTTATTTTGGCAAAAAATTATTTGAAAATTTAAAAATAAATTCCATGTCACCAACACGCCGGAAGCCCCAATTTAAATGGCACGTGATCGGCACATGGGGCCAAAATGATGTCGTTTTGCTTACTCTGGTTAAATCCGATGAGATTTGAGACGTAAATTGTATACTTAATAGACATTTGGGATGCAATTGGATAAATTAACTTTATTGGGACGTAAATTGTATACTTAATAGACATTTGGGACGTAATTGGATAAATTAACTTTATTGGGACGTATTTGGAAAAAGGTAAAAATTACGGGACCTAAAAAATCTCTATCTTCAGTGATATTGGGAATTTTGTGGAGAAGTGTTTAACTTGTCAACAAGTTAAGGCGGAACATCAAAGGCCATCCGGATTGTTGAAACCGTTAGAGATACCGCAATGGAAGTTGGAGCATATTTCCATGGACTTCGTTATGGGTTTACCTCGATCGATTAACCAAGTCTGCTCATTTTCTTCCTATGAAGATGACACAAGTTTATATCCAAGAAGTAGTGAGATTGCATGGAGTTCCCGTTTCGATCATTTCGGATAGAGATGCACGTTTTACTTCACAGTTTTGGAGGAGCCTATAATCGGCCATGGGCACTAAGTTGAACCTTAGCACGGCGTATCGCCCACAAACGGATGGTCAATCCGAGAAGACGATCCAAACACTTGAAGACATGTTACGAGCGTATGTTTTAGACTTCGAAGGCAATTGAGAGACTTACTTACCTTTGGTAGAGTTCGCTTACAACAATAGTTATCAACCGACAATTGGCATGGCTGCATACGAGGCTTTGTATGGACGACGTTGTAGATCTTCGTTGTATTGGGATGAAGTTGGCGAACGACGTGTTCTAGGGCCCAAAATAGTAGAGAAAACGGTCAAGGTGGTAGAGAAAATTCAAGAGAGGATACGGGCTGCCCAAGATCGACAAAAGTCGTATGCCGACAAGTGAAGAAAACCCCTACATTTCGAGAAAGGTGATGATGTGTTCTTGAAGGTGTCGCCGACCAAAGGAGTTGTGAGATTCAGACGCAAGGGAAAGTTGCAACCACGTTACATTGGACCTTTTGAGATCCTAGAGAAGGTTGGGAGTTTGGCATATCGTTTGGCTTTGCCCCCAAACCTTGCAGCCGTACACAACGTGTTTCACGTTTCGATGTTAAGGAAATACGTGCATGATCCTAGTCACGTGTTAGACTACTCATCTTTGGAAGTGGACAAGAATCTAGCTTATGAAGAAGTACCCGTTGAAGTGTTGGATAGGAAGACGCATCGTTTGAGAAATCGAGAGGTGAATCTTAACAAAGTATGTTGGAATCGCCATGGAATTTAAGAGGCGACATGGGAAAAAGAAGAGGATTTAAAGGCTAAGTACCCCGAGCTTGTTTTACAAGGTACGTTTGTATTTTCGAGGATGAAAATTTTTAAAGGTGGTGAGGTTGTAACACCCCAAAGTTCCAGCAGGTTTTTCGTCCTTTAATTTTAGTTTTGGGCGTGTGTTTTATTTTGTTGCTTAGTTTAGTCCTTTTAATTGTTATGCTTTAGTATTTTAATTCTTTTGCTTAGTATTAGTTGATCCAAATTAGTATTAATTGGACTTCTAGAATAGGGCTATAAGTTCAAATCTTTTAGAGTAAGGAAGAGTGGTATTATTGTTCAAGTATATAATATTAGTCCACTAAGATTATTATTTTCCTTAAGTATTATTTCATTAAGGATATAGTAGTAATTGAGGACTTAATATTAGGGATTTGACTTTATGAGGTTTTGACCAAGAAAAGGATCAAGATAATACTTGGGATTGTATTAAATATTTTCGAAAAATATTGGGTCTTAAACAATAGGGAATTTTCAAAAATTAGTACCAATAATTAGAGATGGTAATATCTTTATTATTTATGGAAAGTAGTCATATTTTCTTTATGCAAGAAAAATACATACTTGGGAATTAAGTATCAAGAGAATAAGAGTTAGTAAGGATTTATTATTTATGGAAATAAAAGGTCAAGTTTGGTACAAGAGATTCATCAAGATATTGGGCCAATTTTCTTTCCTTTTCCCTTAGCAAATTCAGCCAGCCCATGAAGTTGCCCTACACAATTTTTCCATACCTATATAAATGTATTGATCAAGACTTCATAACCCTTTACAACAAACAAAATTTCGACAACCCTAGCCACCCAAAAAATTGGCCTTCATGAAGATATAGGACCAGTTTTCAGCAGCCTTTTAGACAAGAGAGAGAGCAAGTTTCGTGAGCTTTGTTTTGAGGAAGAGGAGTAGGATTTCAAGCACAAGGATATAGCAAGCCAACGTACACACATCTCTAACTTTTCAAGAAAATCAAAGGTGGGGATTTAAACGGTGAAAAGTGGTACTCTCTAGTTCGATTTTTAAATGTTTAGTTTGATGCGTTTATGTGTTTATGTGCTAATATGTTATGGATACTCAGATAGTATCAATCTATGTTAAAGACATTCAGATAATGCACAAGGTACTCAGATAGTACAAAAAGTTTAGATACGAAAGTCGTATCACAAGTTAAGAACGATGGGTATGTTTACATGTTTTCGTGTCCCTTATATTTAGATTTCGAACTAACTATCTCTACTGGGTGATTATTTTATAATTACTCACCCCTTTCACCGAATAAATATTTTCAAATTACCATGAGTAAGGTTACTAGATCGGCAAGGCGGAGGAGGGTGGATGTGATGCGAGTAAAGAGAAGATAAAGGATGAAGTTTAATAAAAACCAAGTAGGATTTATTTTATGTTGCAAGTTTTTCCTATGTTTCAATTCTTATGTTTATTTTCGTGAGTTTGAACGTTTGCATGTTTATTTCATTTTAGTGCATGGACACGTAGATGATTGAATTAGGATTTCTATGGTTTGATGAATTATTGGACTTTCATTAAGGATTTATGTGAGGTATTTTTATTATTTATGTTATGTATTAAATTACATGAAAATTAGGATTTAGTTGATGAATTTATTTTATTAAATCCATGAGCTGCTGGACATTTTTATTGGGCATGGTTATGTGTTGATTTTATGTGATTAATTGTCCTAAAGAATTAGTTATAGTCCTTAAATTTGCATGTTTAATGAGTAGCAAGTTTCAACACCATTAATTCCAAAATTTTAGCAGATTAGTTGCCGTAGGATATTGTGCATGTTGGCCAAATTTTGTGAGTTTATTCTTAGTAGAGGTCTAGGATTTGATTTTGGTCCGTTATGTGATTTTAGTCCTTAAATTCCTTGTTCAAAAATTACCGATTTCCATGCCCAGCCTTTTTTTCAAAAATATGGCAGCTTTATTGCCATTAAATATTGAGTATAATTAACCTTCAACTTTTGGCCAGATTCGTATAAAAATTCTAGATTTATTCTAGTCCTTTAACTTCCTATTATGAGCTTTTCATGCGTTTTTAAATGAGATTTTCGTGGTAAACTTATTTAAGTATTTAGAGGTCTTAAATTGTATGGAAAGATTATAGTGTTAGCAATTAAATTTTATTAATAAAGGGAAAAAGAAAAAGAACAGAAAGAAGTCCCACAACCCGGGAGGCGGGATCAAAAATAATTTATCATGGTCTCGTTAAAAACCTCGCCGAAAAACCACCCTTGTGGAAAAACCGGATAGAGGGAAAAAGAGCACCAAATAAATTTGAGTCATCCCATAGGTAAAAAAATAAATAAAATAAAAAAAAATAAAGAAATAAAAAAAAGTCCAGGAGATAAATCCTTCAAAACCGGAACCGTAGAATGCGCAACAAGAATAAAAGGTACAACCAAAGATGCACCCGGACAAAGAGGCCTTCAAAACCAGCAGTATAGCAGCAACAGATTTGTAGCCGGGCAATGAAGTCCAAGGATCTGTTATGGCCCCAAACCAGCTCCCAATTGCTGTAGTATATACTTCCCAGATACAGCAACCATGTTTACAGAAGCCATGTTCAAAACCAGCTGCAATCCAACTTCAACCAGCAAGGATGAGTTCCCATAAGTCCCCATTTCAGCCCCTCAACAAATTGAAACAACAGCCACACCCAAGTAGTGAAGCCTAAAGATTCGTCCAATCTATCGCAACCCAAAGAATAGGCAAGGACAACTAGAACACCCCAACAACCAGCAAATGAAAAAACCCCAAAGTAACCCCTGCCCAAACCAAAAAAAAAAAAGAGCAGAACGAAAAGAACCCCAGAACAGGCCAAGATGAAAAACAGAAAAAAAAAAAAAAAAACCCTGCTGTGAAAAGTGCCAAGGAGCAGAAGTCAAATTCCAAAAAAAAAAAAACCAAACCCGACAAAGATCATCACTTCCCCAAAATTCTCTGGGACAAAAAGAATGCAGCAGAACACCAAGACAAAGCCACATCAAGTAAAATTAAGGCATAACTCTATAGAAGTCAGAATTTAAATCCATGAAAAGAGAATGTCCAATAAATGCCAGACAAGGACCCTCCCAAATCTCCGTAGTCCGTCTACGAGCTAACAGATCCGCAATGGAATTTCCTTCACGATAAATATGAGAAAAACAAACAGACATAAAAGGCAGCAAGCCTAAAACATAATTCCATCGAGGTCTTACCCGCCACAGAACTAAATTCAATTTAAGACGCATAGTTTTGACAACAAGAATCGAATCTGATTCCACCCAAAGACGATTCCAACCTCGTGCATGGGCCAGTTCCACCGCCCATATTATCGCGGAGAGCTCCACCTCAATTGGCCATCCCCAACCTACCTGCTTCGTTCCAGCCATCATGAAAAAACCACGATGATTCCGAAAAATGACCCCAGCATAATCAATACAAGGAGGAGAGCGCAAACTAGTATCCACATTGACCTTGATCCATCCTGGAGGAGGGGGCGGCCACCTCCCAGTGATCACTTTTGTAGCTAGCTTCGGACGTAACTGGGAACCCAACTGCCTAACTATAAGAAGTTCATCCACCAAACCAAGGGAGTGACCACCGACCAAAGCAGCAACTTCCCTAATATGAGCAAGCACAAAAGCTAAACATCTCCTAGGAGAGACGTCTACATCATCATGGACCCGAATATTACGCATACACCAAATTCCCCAAATTATAGTAATAAAAGAGAGTTACCAGAGCTTCCCAATTTGTGTGGAAAATTACAACAGGGACGCATAAACCACCACATAAGGGAAACCCTCATTCCAAGGAAGGCTGACACCAAAGAGCTGAACAAAAAAATCCCACACTTGTCTGGAAAAACCACAGCCTAAAAAAATATGATTCAAACTTTTCGAATCATCCAAGCACAAAGGGCAAACAGTAGGACCTGCCACCCCAAAAGTATGAAGCCAATCCGAAATGGGAATCTTCCCATGTAAGGCTCGCCATACCAAAATAGATCTGCAGGGTGGGATATGCGACTGCCATAACCAATTATAGGGGATAGCAGTGGGTACAACAGCACGCAAGCTGTCATATGCTATTCGAGAAGTGAGCTCTCCGGACACAGTATTTCCCCAAACAACAGAATCTTGTCCCTCGGAGATGAAAATCTCTAAAATGTCCTCCATAACACTCGGATAGGCAATAGCAAAGGAGATGTCCAAATGCCAACAGCCATCAAAGTAAAAGTCACCCACTCTGCCCTCTAAAGTAGAAGCCACGTGAGGCGGAATACCCAATGCATCAACCAGAGTGTAGCCCAGCCAATTCTCATGCTAGAATTTAACCTTAGAGTGCTGCCCAATTAACCAACGAGCACCATCAGATATGTTAATCAAATGGCGCTTTAAACCAGGCCAAATAGAGGAAGGGAAGTAAGATCGGCGCCGAACCCGATCCTTAAAAAACCTGTCGTGAAGGAGTTGGAGGTCTGAGGAACGAGCCTGAAAGATATCCCAAGCTAGCTTAAATGTGTAGGATGCGTTTGCAAGGTGCAATGAACGAATGCCCAGGCCCCCTTCCGGCAGAGGGGAACAACACTTTTTCCAAGAAATCGAACAGGACGAACCCCGTGTGAGGGTGGATCCTGTCCAAACAAAGTTCCTCATTGCCCTATCAACCTTAGACACCAAGGCAGTAGGCCATTTGTAGAGCATCATCGAGTGGACAAGGGAAGCAATAATAACCGAGTTAACTAAGCACCTCCTACCAGCCATAGAGAGCGAGGAGCCCTTCCAACGAGAAAACTTAGAGATAACCGAGTCAGCTAACGCCTGCAAATAAGCACGCTTAGGAGCACCAACAAAAAGGGGAACACCAAGATATGTAAAAGGGAGAGAGCCGCAATCAATGCCTGTGACACGTTTCATCCATCGTTTAAAAGCTGTATTCACCCTAGGACCAAAGAAAACACGTGATTTCTCTGGGTTATAAAATTGACCTGAAATATTCCCATAAGAGCGGAGAAAATAATGCAGGCCATCTATACACCCATTCGTCGCTCGAAGAAAGATAATAATATCATCCGCATAGAATAGGTATAGAGGAGCACGATTAAAGGATCTCAAGCTACCGATTCGAAAACCCCAATCAAGCCAACGTCCCAAAGCTTCTTCAGCCAAACAAAACAGCAAAGGAGAGAGGGGATCACCCTGACGAACACCCCTAGAACAAGCAAAATAACCCCTAGCCACCCCACCTACAAGAACCAAGAGACGGGAGGAGGAGAGAACAACCTGAATAATGGAACGAAACTTGAGACCGAAACCCATACGACGAAGAACAGCAATAAGGAAATCCCAATCAATAGTGTCAAAAGCCTTTTAATATCAATTTTGACGGCCATACAAGAGGTTGCCCCCCTCGAGTTCATTCTATTTAGTGTTTCTGAAGCTAATGCAACACACGTGTGAATACGTTTTCCGGGAACAAACCCAAATTGGAAAGGCGTGAGATAGAAATTAATGAAAGAACCCAGTCTAGTAGCAATGATCTTGGTGAACACCTTGTATATAAAATTACTAAGCACAATGGGTCTGTAATCCTGAATACGATTAGCTCCTGCGAACTTCTGTATAAGAACCACAAAGCTGGAATTAACCCCAATTGGAATAGAGGCCGAACGAAAAAAGAAATCCACAGCCGAAGTAAGGTCTGTCTTCACAATATCCCAACACCTGCGGAAGAAAAAACCGGAGAAGCCATCCGGTCCAGGAGAGCTACCTTCATCCAAATCAAAGATCGCCAAACGAACTTCCTCCAAAGAAGGAGACGCCACAAGCAAGTCATTGTGAGAATCTGACACTGTTTGGAAAGGCAAGATGTCCAAAATAGAGAATCCATGGTCCAACGAGCTATCCTTCGCAAACAAGAGTTCGTAAAAGGAGATAGCATGGGAAGCAATGGCACTCGGATCCGAGGACAGGCTCCCATCAATCAACATCGCACCCATATCATTGTGGCCATGACTATTGCGTTGTAAAAGGTGAAAGAAAGCAGAATTGCGATCTCCATCAGTTAACCAATTTAAACGAAAGCACTGGGAATAAAACTCGCGTTGCTGGCGGAGGAGACCACTCAACCGAACCTGACAGTCTATTTCTGCACTAAATTTTGCATCCGAATCACCATTACTATAAATGTCTTGTTGTACCGCCTGTAGATGTGCAGCAGCAGCTGAGATTTCACTAAAGATATTTCTGAACACCTCACGGTTCCAGATTTTTAATTTCTGCTTCAGCAATTTGAGTTTCCCGACCAAATTAATAATTGGGTTAAGGTGAGAAACACCCGAATTCCAAACCTGCTGCACAAAAGCTTCAAAATCCGGATGTTGGGTCCACATTGACTGAAAGCGAAAAGGCCTAGGTGGTCTCTCAACAGCCATGTTCAGAGATAGGAGCAGAGGATGATGATCCGAAGAGTGACGACGTAGGGTCTCAAGTTGTAAGCTGCTCCAAAGATTAACAAAAGAGTGGGAGGCTAGAGCGCGATCTAATTTAGCTGAGATTATTCCCTGGGAACCACGCCGAGAAGACCAGGAATAAGGGAAACCCGAGGATTCCAAATCAATAAGATTTATGGTGACAACAAACACTTGGAATTCATCAACCGGTAGTTGCCTATTAACCACTGGGGGAAAACGTTCATGCGCCCCCAATACTACATTGAAATCTCCCATCAAACAAAATCTATCATTTGCAAAATCCAAGAGGGAGTCCCACAACCCACGTCGAAGAATATAGTTGTTCTTCCCATGGACAAAACCCAACGTGAAAGTGAAAGGTGAGAGGCAGTGGAGAACCACACATTGGTCCGAAGAGAAAAGGACTGAGACAAAATCACGAAGGTGGTACTTACAAAGAACCCAGATATTCGGACGAGAGGGGGAGCGACAATTCTCCACCAAGAGATCTAACCCGATGCTCCTCCAATATTCCCGACTTACTGCATGGAAACGAATTTTGGGTTCAATTAGCATGACAATATCAGGATGATAATCGTTGCAAATATTAAACAGCGAGTCCTGGGTGAAGTTGCTGCTGAATCCCTGAACATTCCAGGGTAAAATAATCATGGCAAAGATGAGTGGCCGAGCATCGGTGGCCTAGTATGAGATCCATCTACTTCGTCTGCCCAACTACGTCTCGCCACAAGAGATAATTCAGCGGCTTTTGGGCCCTGCCCATCCAGAACAAGTTTATCTTTGGCCTTATTTTTTAATATTTGAAGGGTTCTTAGCTCCTCATCTAAAATATTTGATCCACGAAGAGCATCTTGGAGATGGTCCGTTCCCCGGGATGACTGGGAGGTGGAGCTGGCAGGAGACGGTAAGGACCTAGGGAGGGCTGCCGGTTCACGTAAAGAGTCAAAGGGTCGAGGTGTGTCTACTGGGACTAATGCAAGTTCATCAATAGCAGTATCATGTCCATGGGAAGAAGAACCTTGCTGTGTGAGATCTTTTAAATCCACAGCTATTGTATTAGTTAGTGGGCTTTTTTTGTACACACCTTGTTTTGATGAATACACCACTGGACTATTTTCGAAAGTGTCACTCCAGTTGTAGTACACGAAATTTTTATGAATTATTACATGATTTAATTGATGTCCTATATGATACATGATATTAGAATAAGTTAGTTTCACATGTGAATTATGTTAATTATATTTGAGGTGATATTTCATGAATTCTATGATTGTATTAATTGAGCTATGTATTCTAAATTGAGGATTTATTTATTAAAATTTTATTACTCTGATTTTGGTTCAAAGGGTTTTTAAAAGAAAAGAAATTTCATTCCAAGCATGAGGGTTCACGTTCTAAAAAGATGTTTTCCAAATTATTTATTAAAAGTAAGATTTCCGCTGAAATGAAATGTATAGAAATTTAGGGCGTGACAGTGTGGTATCAGAGCAGGTCTACGTTCTTGTAGACTTGTCAAAATTAAATATTTTTATGTGCCTTATGTGATTATATGCAAAGTTTTATGGGATAATTTCATGAAAAGTTTAATAAAAAGAGAAATCTCCATCCATCACCACCACCTCCACAACCATCTCCAAGTCATAGAGCATGTAAGTTTTCTAAAACTCAAGACTATGAATTCAAAGGCATGATTTATGATTTATGTATTTCCAAGGCATGACGAGGTCATGAAAGATATTTTTTTTATTTTTTTATGAAAGCTATGAATGGCTTCATGAGTGGTCAAAGTGATCAAAGAAAATTTTTTTCAAGGTTATTTTTGAAAAAGAAAATGTTTTATGTAAAATGTTGTTCTTGTACGATGACTTAGGAAGTTATGATTAAGATTCTTGATAAGTATGAATCCCTAGTAAGAAATGTTTAGAAGCTTTGAGCACGAATGAGTTGTAGGACCGTTTTTAAATTGTTAAGATCTATTAAGAAATTTCTTTATCTAGTGGGGTCTTTCATTTTAGATGCCCCTGAGATGTGACCCGAACTATGACCCTAACGAATCGGATGGACACGTGGAAAGGAGGGGTCGCCCTCAAGCCAACCCCGTGGTCCATAATGTCGCACCTATGTTTAGCACTACCGCGCAAGTAGTTGAACAATTTAGGAGGTACAAGCTTGCTACCTTTAACGGGCGGAACGGACCGGACGCAGTTGAGGAGTGGTTTCGGTCAATGGAGAGGATTTTCCATCTGATTGAGTGCACTGATGCACAGCAGATTGCTTGTGTGGCATTCCAACTAATTGAGGATGCCGACCATTGGTGGGAGAGTCATTGGAGGGTTCGCCCAGTTGAGGAGAGATGCTCTTTGACTTCAGAGGGTTTCAAGGGGATCGTGATGGAGAGGTACTATGCTCAATCTTACAAGGATAGGAAGAAGCGTGAATTCCTAGACTTATGACAAGGAGGCATGACGGTTGCAGAGTACGAATTGAAGTTTAGCCAACTAGCACGTTCTGCTCACCATCTTGTCGACACCAAGCAAAAACATGTTCTTCGTTTCATTAAGGGACTAAGGACCGAGATCCAGCACGTTTTGTTACCTTTGGTTTCAGTTACAAGACTGGTACCAGTTACAAAATTTGTTTCAGTTCCAATACCGGTACCAGTCACAATACTGGTACCAGTTACATGACTGGTACCAGATACAATACCGGTACCAGTTACAAGACTGGTACCAGATACAATGCTGGTACCAGATACAATGCTGGTACCAGTTACAATACTGGTACCAGTTACAATACCGGTACCAGATACAATATCGGTACCAGATACTATACCGGTACCAGTTACTAGACTGGTACCAGCTACAATACTGGTACCAGCTACAATACCGGTACCAGTTACAAGACCGGTACCGGTTACAAAACCGGTACCAGTTACATAACCGGTACCAGTTACAGATCGGTACCAATTACAAGACTGGTACCAGTTACAAGACCGATACCAGTTACCAAATACAATATCGGTACCGGTTACAAGACTGGTACCAGTTACCTGGTACCAGTTACAAAATCGGTACTAATTACAAGACTGGTACCAGATACTAGACTAGTACCAGATACAATACCGGTACCAGATACAATACCGGTACCAGTTAAAAAATCAATACCAGATACAATACCGGTACCAGATACAATACCAGTACCAGTCACAATACTGGTACCAGATACAATACCGGTACCCATCACAATACCGGTACCAGTTACAAAACCGCTACCAGTTACAAAATTCGTACCAGATACAATACCGGTACCAATAACAACTAAACCCTAAACCCTAACACCCTAAACCCCTAACCTAACCCCTAAACCCTAACACCCTAACACCCTAAACCCTAACACCCTAACCCCCTAAACCCAACACCCTAAACCCTAACTCCCTTATACCCTAACACCCTAGACGCGCTTTGACTTGGGAGTGTTTCAAGAGGATCGTGATGGAGAGGTACTACCCTCAATCTTACAAGGATAGGAAGGTGCGTGAATTCCTAAATTTACGATAAGGAGGCATGACGGTTGCGGAGTACGAATTGAAGTTTAGCCAACTAGCACGTTTTGCTTACCATCTTGTCGACACCAAGCAAAAACATGTTCTTCATTTCATTAAGGGGCTAAGGACCGAAGCCCTTGAGAGAGCTGAGCAAAAGGGAGGTTGTTTGAAGGAAGATGCGGATAGGAAGTCACGGGATAACAAGAGGAAATGGGATCAATCCAGCGGAGCGAGGAAGTTTCTTAACCGTAGGCAAGGAGCGACTCAAGGATTTAGGCCTAAACAAGGGAATCAAGTGGCGAGCGCGGCATGTTCTAAGTGTGGGAAGAACCATGTGGGAGAGTGCCTCTTTGGGAAGGATATTTGTTTTCGATGCCGCAAGCCGTGACACAAGACACAGCAGTGCCCACTACCACCTAGGGACGTTGCACCTACTACTAGGGCGCGAGTGTTTGCACTCACGGGAGAGCCGGATGAGGATCAATCTTCTTCGGAGACTTTGGCAGGTATGCTTACTTTGAATTTGGTACTAATAACTGTTTTGTTCGATACCGGAGCTACGCATTCTTTTATCTCGCTTCGTTGTTGCATGAAGATTGGTTGTGAGTTAGTTGAAAGTATTAACCCTTTAGAAGTTAGTATACCTTTGGGAAAGACTGTTTTTACGAGTAAGATTGTTTCGAATGCAAAACTTAAAATTAGTGGGAGGAGTCTCGAAGGGGAGTTACATGTCATCGAGATGGGATAATTCGACGTTATCTTTGGCATGGATTGGCTAGCGAAGTATCATGCCACTATCAACTGCGAGATGAGGGAAGTGACGCTCAAGTTGGCTAGTGGAGAGGAGTTGACGTATTTTGGGTCCCGACCTAGCATGCATAATTTGATCGTTGTTGGTCCCTAAAGAAGACTTTGAGTCTTCTTGTTTTGAAAAACAGCTGACTTTACAATCAGCTAAGTGCGCAGTGATCTTAGTGCGAAAGCATTTTTAGTTAAATCCTTTTAATGAAAACCTTTTATTTAGTGCAGCAAGTTAGAGCAATAAAATAAAGCAAGTAAATACACAAGATTTATAGTGGTTCGGACCAACTTGTGTTGGTCCCAAAATAAGTATAATCAGTGTATGGGGGGAATACACTAATGTCAGATTTTTCTGAATACTCAGAAAAATGCTCTTACACTCTCAGTCAGGAAGATCCTGAAGTTACTCAGTAAACTGAAGGTCCACAGGGGCAGCAGGGACAGTTCAGTAGTGAGTCAAATAAGCTGAGTGTGAGTGATGTGCTTAGAAGCTCAGTAGAGATAACAAACCTACTGACTGCTCAGGAGCAAGTCAGTTGGACTACTATCTCAGTAAGCAAGAGTACGTGTGGAATGTGAGCCCTTAGTGTCTACTCATTTTAGTTTCTGAAAACGTTTTCTCTGAGTATGCTTAGTAAATGATGCGAGTCGCGACCTCTCCATCCAGGTCTACCTTCGAGCAAACCGAGTGCTACCTCGCCGCTCACCTCCGCCGCCATTGCGATGCTCCCACCGTGCGAAATTGCCAACGATGCACACCAAGAATCCCTCGCCAAAGTCACCGCGACCTCCAGCGACGCCGACAGCGACGAAGCAGGTCTACCTTTCGTGCCAACGGTCGCCACACCTTCCCTCTGCACGCGTACCAGTGCACCGCCTCGAGATTCACACCAGATGGAAACCGTCTCCCCCAACCATCGCCTTCCGACAAAATCAGGTCCTCATCGTCACAGCCTGATCGACGTCGACGCCAAACACGCCTCAAAGTCCTGCAGATTGTTGCGAATCGTGCGCTCGAACCCGCCTAAGAACTCCTCCGATGCTGGAACCGCCAAGAACCGCATCACATACATGCCTCGTCGCCCACCGCCAATCGCTGCGAGCACCGCCGAGAAACGACGCCGTCGCACAGCCCGCACCAGCCGCCGCCTCGCTGCTTCGCTACAATAGCCCCTGCTCCAAATCAAGATGCGTCACTGCTCCTCGGGCTCCAAAAATTGGCATCCATCCTTTGAGTGAAGACCATCGCCGACACATGTACGAGCTGACGACATCGGTCTCCACCTCCAATCGAACCATCCATTCCTTTGAGTGAAGACCGTCGCCGACACATGTTCGAGCTGACGACATCGGTCTCCACCTCCAATTGAACCATCTATTCCTTTGAGTGAAGACCGTCGTCGACACATGTATGAGCCGATGACATCGATCTCCACCTCCAATCGAACCATCCATCCTTTGAGTGAAGACCGTCGCCGAAATATGATCGAGCCAACGACATTGGTCTCCACCTCCAATCGAACCATCCATTCCTTTGAGTGAAGACCGTCGCCGACACATGTTCGAGCCAACGACATCGGTCTCCACCTCCAATCGAACCATCCTTGCCTGCCTCATACGATCGGATCTCCGCACACGCACATAAAAACAAAAGAGGAAAAGAGGAATAACAGGTATTGAAATTTGAATTACCTTGATAATCTGCAAAAACAAATAGAAAACATGTATATTAACGTCCATGAAGAGTAAAAGAAAAAAAGAAGAAAAGTGAAAAAGAAGAAAATCAAAGGAATGAAACCTTCGTTTCTCTTGCTGCTGCTATGTCCGCTGAAAAGAAGGCACCGAAAATCTCTACTCTATGTGCTCTGAAATAAACTGCTGAAAATTAACACTTCCTGCTCTAAGGATGAATGATTAAAGGTAAAACGGAAGAACTCTATAAATAGGTGCAGAAATTGGTTGGAACCCTCGATAATCTAGGATGAAAAGATATGATATGCCCAAGATTATGTGATATTTTGCAAGATTATATGATATTCTGCAAATATGTAGATTACATTCTACAATATTCATATCTTGAACAATATTCATGCAAGTTACGGGAATGAAGATTTTCATATCAATGGATTTTCATATCAATCTAGGGGCCTAATAGTATAATTGGGATTATATTTGGGCTTTCCTTATTTTGGACCCAAAATTAAAGTTCAATGAAGTTGGGCCTATATGGTATATGGATAGATTATTTCATTATTTGGACTTTGCATATTTAAGCCCAAAAGCCAATCAAGGAATGAAATGAGAAATAAATTTCATCACAAATTTAATAAAACCCAAATTTTCAAGTCGAGTACAAGAATCAAGTTGAAGTTTCTTACACAAGAATTGAGCTGAAGTTTCGCAATTCGTCCTCACCAAAAAAATTCACGCGAACGAAATGCGAGGGGGCAATTTGTAGGCAATTAAAATTAATTGCCGAAATAAAAAAATGACATGTAGAAATTACATGTTAAAATAATTTATTATTGGGAGTTAAATAAATTTAATTTCTAATTAATAAATTCAGTTGGACCTTAAAAAGCCTAATAAATTCAAGTGGGTTTCTAAAAAATCCAATTAAATGTTCTGGGCTTCTAAAGTCCAATTATTTATTCTGGATTTTTAAAGTCCAAGATATCAAGTCTGATCTTTAAAAGCCCAAAAAATCAAATCTTCACAAATATCTTGAAGATCATCAAATCTTCACAAATATCTTTGAAGATTGTCAAATCTGAGATATTTTAGGAATATTCCCAAATAATATCCAAATAATATCTTTTGGCCCATCAAATCTAGCCCACAAATATGGAATTCTACACCTATAAATAGGGTCTCATTCTAGTCATTTTACACACAACAAGGAGTCGGGAAGATCAGAGCTCAGAAAGAAGCATCAAGATCCAAGACTTCGAGCAACTTTGAAGATTTAAAGGCGTTCTTCACGATCTTCAAGAGCGTTCTTCAAGTTCTTCATCAACAAGGCGTTTTGATCCGGAATCACGGTGTGAAGCCTCCGGTCAATGTTCTTCATCAACAACGGCGATTGATTAGAGAAATACGGCGTGAAGCCCCTCCAATCAACGTCATCCATACTTCCTCAACGGCGATCAACACCACTCACCTACGACGACATCAACATAGAGAGTCCAAAGGTGAACACTCAACAAAGTCCTTCCATAAGGCAATAATATCAACTCCGGACTCAACTCCGATATATCAACAAAGCCCTTCCGACAAGGCAACGTTAATTCGAAAGAAGGCTCAACGCCCTCGAATTAACGTCCAACTCCAAAGTCAACCTCGGACTTAACTCCGAAAAATCCGCAAATCAAATCAAGACCAAGTCAAGACTCGAAGAGAAGAATCAGAGGATCGAATAGAGATTGGACCTATACAATCGCTCGATACCTTTAAATTCAAACAAATAAAATATTCTTTGTAATTTTAATTTTCGCAATATTAATAAAAAGATATTAATTTTTGTGAAAAATTTGCAGGTTACAATTATGTGAAAACTATTTATTCTATAAAAATAAATGAATATATGTAAAATAACAACATTTTCATAGGATAGTAACACACATTTGCTCTAATAGTAACATATTTTTGCTCCTCAGTTTGTGTTAAAAAATGTGCAAAATGTATTACTACAGGATAAAATGTATTTTTCATAAGAACAAATATGTGTTTTTAATTTAATCATCATCCCTTAAAAGATAGATATATTGATTCATGTAGTAACACACTTTTTACTATTTTATATATGTTATTACAAGATAAAATAATTATTTCTATAAAAATAAATATATACTTATGAAAATGTAATATTTTTTCTTATAATAACAAATATTTTGCTCTTACATTATATAAAAATTATTATTTTTACAAAAAAAAGTAATATATATGTAAAAAACAACATTTGATCTAAATTATAACACATATTTTGCCTTAAATTAATGTACATTTACTTAAAACGTAACATATTTGGAAGCAATTAATTTAAAAATTGTACTTGCGCGAGAATTTGAAAAAATTATTAAAATTTGACCCGACCAAGCAATAAATCCACCAATTTTTTATATATATAGTATATCAAAAAAATTTGTATTAGATCATCAATTCAAAGTTTCAAACGAGTAATTGTTGGTAAAAGGATACGATTTTTTCCCGATAATAACAAAATTCCACTTCGGAGTTTTGACTCTCATCCTGGACTGAGTTGCAACTGCAACCCTAAGAAAGTCAATAGACTCAATACATACAGTAGCATTACGCAGATTTGTTTGTTGTTGAGGAGCTGAAGGAAAAGGCTCTGAATTAGTTGGAGCATCGAAGGGTTTTCGTAATAATGTTCGGCGGCGATTGACGTATTATTATTAAGAAGGAAAGTTCCAGTCCCC
The DNA here is from genome assembly GCA_026898435.1 of Prunella vulgaris. Lineage (NCBI taxonomy): Eukaryota > Viridiplantae > Streptophyta > Magnoliopsida > Lamiales > Lamiaceae > Prunella > Prunella vulgaris. The sequence continues at coordinate 160,634 of JAPKLY010000646.1, read as the reverse complement.
AATTCGCAGTGGGGACATTTTTTTTTGAAAAATTATGCCAATCGATCTCGCTAATTAGATCCATTGATATCGCTGAATATGTAGTATTGGCGAAGCATTGAAGGTTAGCGGTTTCGTTCATATCTGAAATTGGTGATTTTGGGATTCATCCTATCTAGGTTAGGATTGCATTTCAATGGCTAATCGGCAGCAACAGTCTTCCTCTACTCTTTCTCCATCAAATTTAGATACAAATTTGGGATTGGTAGCTCCTTCTTTTCTTTCACACTCGCCGTCTTCATCAGCATCAAGACCAAGATTTCCTCCCCCTCCAGTAATTGTTCAATCAAATCAAATGCCTTCTCCATCAATTAAGACCCCTAATTTACCATCTCCAGCGAACGGAATACGAGCTGGAAGCCCCGTTCCTCACATGAGCACCCCCCCTGGTCCTCCTGTGTTTTCGTCACCGCTTCAACCAGCTGCTGTCCCATTTAGAACTTCTCCTGCAACTCCTCAGCCCGTTGCGTATTCATCCGGTTCCTCATTACCCACATCTTCTCCACCTCCTCATTTTTCTAATGGCTCAGTTGAATTGCAGTTCCAAACATCTGATTTTACAGAGGAGCTGACCAATGATGCCGACTATCCCAATGTTCTTTTCTCGGCTCACAAGGTATATATTCTTCATCAATTAAATGGACTCTCATTCCCCTGTGTAATTTCGATTACGTAAATACCTGATAAAATATGTGATCTCATAGAGAGTTACCTTATTGTTGATGAACTGTGGTTTTTGAAGCTCTGGCACAAGTCAGTTCTTCCCCCAGAGAATTCCTTAGAGTGGTTTTATATTTTTATTTTGTTGCTATTTTGATTACTTCTATTTTATGGATGCATAACTTCACTGGGAGTTTTTCGTCCAATTCTAAAGATTGTATACTTCCCAAATGTATGTCAGTTAGGTGTATACTTCCCAAATGTATGCACATTTTATCTTATTGCTTTTTTCTCAGGTTTTAAAACAAAAGAAGCTAGCCAATGTGCCCAGTTTAGGATTTGGGGCATTAGTTTCTCCAGGTGGGGAGATTTCACCTGGACCTCAGATTATACAGCGTGATCCACATCGCTGCCATAATTGTGGGGCTTATGCCAATCTCTACTGCAATATTTTACTTGGTTCAGGTCAATGGCAATGTGTGATATGTAGGAATCTGAATGGAAGTGAAGGAGAATATATAGCTCCAAGCAAAGAAGAGCTCAGAAATCTGCCTGAACTATCATCTCCTTTGGTTGACTATGTCCAGACCGGAAACAAAAGGCCTGGTTTTATTCCAGTATCTGAATCTAGGATATCAGCCCCAGTTGTTCTGGTAATAGATGAGTGTTTAGACGAACAACATTTACAGCATCTACAGAGCTCCTTGCATGCGTTTGTAGATTCCTTGCCCCCAACAACTAAGCTTGGAATTGTGCTATACGGTCGCACAGTTTCAGTGTATGATTTCTCTGAAGAATCAATGGCATCTGCTGATGTGCTTTCTGGGGACAAATCACCAAGTGAGGAAACCTTAAGAGCATTCATCTATGGGACTGGGATATACTTGTCAACCATTCACGCTTCTCTTTCTGTAGCACATGCAATACTGTCTTCGTTAACTCCATATAAATTGAATTCCCCTGAGGTTTCCAGAGACCGCTGCTTGGGAACTGCAGTGGAGGTTGCCCTGGCAATAATTCAGGGGCCTTCAGCTGAAATGTCAAGAGGGGTTGTTAAAAGACCAGGTGGAAATAGCAGGATAATTGTGGGTGCTGGTGGACCATGTACTTATGGCCCTGGTTCAGTTCCTCATTCTCTTGGTCATCCTAACTATTTGCACTTGGAGAAAACAGCACTGAAGTGGATGGAAAATCTAGGTCGCGAAGCTCATCGCCAGAATACAGTGGTTGATATACTTTGTGCTGGGACATGCCCTGTACGTGTTCCTCTACTGCAGCCTCTTGCAAAATCTTCTGGAGGTGTTCTGATTCTGCATGATGATTTTGGGGAAGCCTTTGGTGTGAATTTACAGAGGGCATCTACACGGGCTGCAGGATCTCATGGTTTACTGGAAATTCGGTGTTCAGATAATATTTTTGTCAGTCAAGTGGTGGGCCCTGGTGAGGAGGCACATATAGATAGCAATGAATCTTTTAAGAACGATAATGCTCTTGCTATACAGATGTTGAGTGTTGAAGAAACACAAAGTTTTGCAGTATCAATGGAGAATCGTGCAGATATCAAGAGTGATTTTGTGTACTTCCAATTTGCAATTCAGTATTCAAATATTTATCATGCTGATATCTCAAGAGTGATTACTGTTCGGCTTCCTACCGTGGACAGTATTTCAGCTTATCTAGAGAGTGTTCAAGATGAAGTGGCTGCAGTTCTTATTAGTAAAAGGACACTTTTGCGAGCCAAAACCCTCAATGATGCACTTGATATGAGATTAACTCTTGACGAAAGAATTAAAGATATTGCAATTAAGTTTGGTTCTCAGGTACCAAAGTCTAAGCTCTATCGGTACCCTAAAGAGCTCTCTTTATTGCCTGAGCTGTTATTCCATCTTAGAAGAGGTCCTCTTCTGGGAAGTATACTTGGTCATGAAGATGAGAGGTCTGTTTTGCTGTCGTTATTCCTAAATGCATCCTTTGATCTATCCCTACGCATGCTGGCACCTCGCTGTCTAATGCATCGAGAAGGTGGGACTTTCGAGGAACTGCCAGCTTATGACCTTGCTATGCAATCCGATGCTGCAGTTGTTCTTGATCATGGCACTGATGTCTTCATTTGGCTGGTAAGTTAGCTCTAGAGAATGTATTCTTGTCATTTCATTTTTATGTAATACCCTGGCAAATTCTTGGGTACTTATTCACTGTTTCTTTCATGGTGTTCTTTACATGTTGTTCATATCTTCATTTTATCATGCTCTTCCATGTGGTCTTCATCTTGTCAATTACAATTTTAAGCTCAAGAAGTGTCAGGAAAGCAGTTGTAATTGCTCACAGTATCATGATCTTAATAAAGAATTTACTTATTGGAGAATAAGTTCAATATCCTTATGGTGAGCAACGCCTTTCCTTATTGGTTAACTTATTGGGTACTCGCACAGCACGACATCTTCAAACAAGTGCTCTTTAGTGTATTGTAGTAATCTATCCCTCGGAGAATCATTTTGCATTCCACTTGATTTGGGTACTTTTTGGCTCATAGCTATTAATAAATTATTTTAAATTTCTTTTATATATATCCTACTCCATTGACTTAATGCATTTACATTATGCACTTGTGCAGAAAAACTGATAACTGAAATGAACAAACTGGTTATCAATTTCTTTTTTTGAAGCTGGGATCTGATTGGGCTTCTTAGATTTAAATATTTTCCTTTTTAAAGATGGAGTAACTAGGGCTTGCTTGACTTTTTTTTGGTTTATATGGATTTCTGCCTTGCAACTTTTTATTAGTTCTGATCATCTGGTGACACATCATTATTTATATTTTTATTTTATGTATGTACTGATCAGAGCCGTGAAAGATTTTTGCATTTTCAGTGTATAAGAAAATATTCTGATACTTATTGAAAGTGATCCTGTAAAACATAACATATTCATGCAGATAATTAAAAAAACCCATCCTTGTAGGCTATGGTTAAACTGCATACTGAAATTGTGCATTCCTTCATCTTAAAAAATGATCCAGTTAATCATGCCTTTTCACTTGTCCAATTATCATTCCTTACCCCCATAATTTGATATCATATATTAAGAGGGCTGAGGTAACACACCTGTTTGTTGGTTTGTATTCATGCATGTTTCTGAAATTAAGTTTCATTTTTGCAAGTTTCCTCATACAAATTAATCGCCGTGGTTTAACCATGCATTGACTTGATCTTTTGATTGCTGAATGGAACACTTGTTATCCATTTATTTGTAGATGAACTCATAAAGACATAATTTAGTATGATGTTGAATTTCTTTTATTTATGTCAGTGGACAAATAACCTGTGAGGGGGGCTCAATCATCAGAATATGGCAATGTCAAAATCTAAAGATCTTTATGACATGGAGAGCTTTCACCTTCATTTAGGAGATTAAAATTTTAAAACTGTGTTATGTACATAGTCGGATTAAACCATTTCTGAATGCTATCTCAGCTGGTCTGTCTGCATTGTGTTTTTGTATTCCGAATAACTGGGACTTTCTATTTGGTGGTCAGTCGGTGGACTATTCCAGGTAGGACTAACTTTTAACTTCCTCTTAGCCAGAGATTGCATGGGGTATGACTTCCTGGTGTCTCCATCTGAAAATCCAGTATGACTATTTTAGTGTATTTCCAACCATTTTGATCATATAATGTTTTTCCTTACATATGGAAATTCCTTGTATCAGATATATTAAGATATGACGAGTACACAAATATGAGAATTTTTTGTTTCTGGACAAATACTAAGTGTTCTTTGTGTCTTAAGGCTGATTAGAGCAGAATATCATTAACAAAAGGAACATTATATGGCTTTTGTAGTAATCCTGTGAATTTAGTTATTAGTTACATTAGCTGAAACTTGGGATTTTACCTAGTGTATTCATGGATAGTTTCATGTTTCCATTTAATCTGTGTGACCCTTGAATGGAGGATGGAGAAGGAAGAGATACAAAGTAGCATAGTGATTTTTTTATTTTTTTTGCACTTTGGTGTTTAAATCAAATTTGTGGTATTCTGAAGCTTTTCTTTAATTGTTCAGGGCGCTGAACTTGCTGCTGAGGAAGGAAAGAGTGCAGCAGCTTTGGCAGCTTGCAGGACATTGGCTGAAGAGCTCACTGAGCTGCGGTTTCCAGCTCCCAGGATTCTTGCATTTAAGGTAATAATAGCAACTTGTCAAAATGCTATTGATGTGTTTCTCATATTACTAGTCAGCAAGATTCTGATCAATTTTGTTTGTTTGTATTTGTAATAGGAGGGGAGCTCTCAGGCTCGATATTTTGTCTCCCGCTTGATTCCAGCCCATAAAGATCCGCCTTACGAACAGGTATTCTTGATTATTTTTCTCGTATGGTTTGTTTTTGCCATTTTTCCAGTTAATGTGATATCTCACATTAATCAGAAAAACTATGATGACAATTAATTGTTTGTGTGTGATTGCAGGAAGCAAGATTCCCTCAGCTTCGAACCTTGAGTGCACATCAACGAACAAAGCTGAAAAGTAGTTTTCTTCACTTTGATGATCCTAGCTTCTGCGAGTGGATGCGAAATTTGAAAGTATTGCCCCCTGAACCAAGCTAAGCTCAGCTGACACACTTGTTGCATCTTTTCTTTTTCGGGTAGATCTTCCATCATCTCATTATCCTAATTCCTGTTTTTTCTTTATCCAATACTTCAGTTTCATACTTTAGATATGCATATCTAATGAATTTCATTTGATGTTTACTTGACAAGCTATCAGAGCAATTTGCTAGACTTTCAATAATCAGGCCTGTGCGTGAATGTGGGGTTTCATTCAAGTTTTAACATAACTTTTATATTGAATTTCGAAAAGACACATATTATTAATTAAGTATGGTTTTATTTGGATGTACGCCAAAATTTAGTTTTATATTTTATGTGTGTATTATTTTGATGGAAGAGACTAGGATATAAAAGTCACAAGGAAAGAGAAGATTTTGGAAAGCATGCGTGTATATTAGTATTGAATGTGTACGGACACCAACTATTGGTAAGGCTCAGGTTATATAGGACTAGGTTATATATAGTCCTATATTTTGTTAATACACTCCTTCAGTAAAATATTTAGAAAAATAAATTGAAAAATATAACAATTTTAGGAAAAAAATTCAAAATTGCAAAAATAAAAGCGAAATGTGTTTTTAGAAAAAAAAATCAAATTTATTACACTTTTTTATTTTTTTTCTCGAATATTTATTTTCTTAGGGGAGTGTATTCTCAAAATATGAGACTATGTTCCATATTGGCAACACTGGAACTGACTTTCGAATATGCCAGTATTAGCATGGACTTTTGAGTATTAGGTCATATAATATGAACATGAGTATTGTAAAATAAAGAAAGAACAAGAACATAAGATTTGTTTATTCATTTGGTCATGAGGTCATATTTTTACTGTATATTTGTGTATTTTTTGTATAACAATAATAATTGAGATATATTTATACTAGTAACTGATTTGAACGTATTTTCTAACTAAATTATCAATTAGCTATTTTTTCTCAATTATAAGGGTTCGTATAGTATCAAAACAAGTAAATGATCTTATATGTTGTAAATTGTAACGCTTATATAGTTACAATCAAGAGGTTTTTTTAAAGATTTTAATACTAACTTACTAACCAACAAGAAAATTAGAATTTTAAATGACAATTAATTTGACAAAAAATGCAACGAGAAATAATGTACTTTATGAGTTTCCACCTAGTTATACTAAGGGTGTTATTTATGCCTTATCCATGTCTCTATTTGGATGTCTAAGGACAATATACTCAAAATTATTGATTAATTAGATTGAGCAAAAGGTAGAAAGCTCCTCCAGATAGTATAGTCTCTCAATGAGGTATTCTCAACTCAGTATTAAGGTCATTTCCCTAATTTTTTCAAGTTACGCTCCATTAATTCAAGCTAACGAGTCTAGTTATGGGAGTCATACTATTAACTATCTCCTCTCGAATGCGTTAGAAGACCTTTGTCCTAAGAGAAATTGCATCCCTAAAATTCTGTATTTTTTAAAAATACATATTTTTAAATAAAATGTGATATATGAATAAATATGTGTAAAGTTTTATGAGTGTGTACATTAACCGATATCTTTAAGTTGTGTGTAAATTGGTGTGGACTATTAAAATAAGGAAAGTGTGCAAATTCATCCAAGATAATGGTAGTACAATTGAAGCATCTAATTAGTTCTCAATCCACAATTATACAATTGTTTATACTCATGCAACTTTTGAAAATTTGAAGATCCTCTCAAAGAACAATGAGTGTTCTTCAAGATTTGCTAGTGGTTTTAAGATGATTTGAGTTTTATACCTTCATTCCAGCACCAATTGTTGTTAGTGAATTTAATTTTATGTGGAATATTTTATGGTGTGACTGCAAAAAAAATCTAATAACTAATAAATGAGATGATTGGTGCTTATTGTGAGAAGATGTAATAAGTGCTCAAGAAAACTGAATGTAAGCAATAAAGACACCAAGCATTGCCAAGTCTAGTTGTTGTAGACATGGATTTGAAGATTTTCGATCCTTTATTATGTGCCCAAAAGACAATATTTATAGTTACAAGATTGTTTCTTGTGTTGCCCTAATTGTTGGTAACCTTTTACCCGATTTTGATTATGCGGCTAAAGTTGTAAGATTATCAAACAAGATTTAAATTATTACAAGATTGAAATAATTAAGGATTATGAGTTGGCAACTTTTGTGCATGCATGAACATGGGAGAATAGTGTGAGCATCTTATATTCATAATGAAGATCACAAGTATGAGGTGGCACTTATTTGAACCACCATTAATTCGATAATGACATGTGTTCTTATTGGATAAGACTAATTACCTAGTTTAACCTCTAAGTAATCCTCATTTCTATACTTGATCGCTTGGTTGCTTTGGTGACTTGAGTGAACTCTACCCTTGGTCTCTTCATAGTGCATTGAGTTATGTCCCATGGAGCGAGTAGCTTGGCCTGGTCTCCTTCTCCATGTGGTAAGAACGAGCAATTATAGTGGCTCATTTACTTCAAATGATAAGCATATGGAGTAAGCTTAGGGAGTAAGCTGCTCGCCCAGCTTCAACTTTCTTATTTAGTTTTTGTTGTCAAACGAATATAATCGTCCCAGTATCAGGCCCAAATACCTTGTGCTAGTGATCGTGAAAGCATCATCATGCTCGGGTGCCCGGTGACCATCCCTCTGAGCACTATTGAAGCCAAGCGGGCATCGAATGCTTTGTTTCAAGCAGGACCACCTTTCGGCCATGGTGCTAAAAGTCATGGAGCCCGCCGAGCATCATGGAAGGCTTCGGAAGCCAATTGCGACTATTTGAGCTCCATGAGGTCCTCAACACATCAGTTTGGGCCCTACGAGGAACGAGTACACGGGCACGAACAATCAATTTCTGAGTACCCTGAAGCCTGACCAACTGGCAATAGTGAAGATCTTGGAAGGGAATCAAATCAGTCTAGATGTGCTACATGGGCCTGATAAAGGTACGATTCAGTTAAGAGAATCATCCTACGTGGTGTTCATTCATTGGTCCGTATAGGGGACAATGATTGTATGCAATGTCTACTATGCAAAGCATGACCCAAGACTATAGATAGATCGGGACCACAACCACATGGCCCAAGCGTGCCACGTCAACATCCTAAAACTATATATAGCAGCTCTCAAGAACTGAAGCAGATACATTTTCTGACTTACAATAGTACTTCACCATTGTAATCTGTAAACAACTTCTTTTAGCTATTCAATATATAAAAATATCTTCAAGTCATAGTCCTTGCAATATAAGGCTAGAAAATTCTTGGTTTTCATATTTATATTTACAACATTTGTCCTGCTTGTTTATTGTTGCCTATTCAACAATGTTTCTCAAGTTGTTACAGGACTAACAATTGGCACTGTCTGTGGGAAGTGTCATTAAAATCACCCACTATCAACAAAATCTCACCCAGACTTCTTGGAGATATTTGGATCTTCAAGTCTGCAAACTTTGAAGTCTTAAAAACTTCATAGTTTTCCTCTCTTCTCTTTTACCTTCAAAACTATGTCCTCAGCCTCACCGTCTACACCTCCCATTCAGTCGAACACGGCTCCCCTCAACGTGAACACTCCATTCACGGAAGTCACCATGTCTCCAAACATCGCCCCAATGGCTGAGGAAACTCAAACCACACCCAAGCGATAGGATGGGGAGACGAGGCCGGTACAGATGAAAGCATTCAAGTCCCCTGAGGAGGTGGACGCAACGATCAGAGAGTTAAGGAAAAAGTGCAAAGAGATGAGGGCGGCTATGGGGCAAACAATGGTGGCACCAAAAAGAAAATAAAATACCCGCAAACAAGAGCAGCAAAAACTGAAGAAAAAATGACTGCGAAAAACTACGAGGCGTCTGAGTCTCATCTAAAGTCTGTGTTCAGCCATCTCGACGAAGAACACTCCGAGAGGTCCTTCTCTAGGCATGTTGATAGAGAGATCACAAGGATCTTATCAGTCCTCAAATGTCTCACCGATTCAGTGAGGTACCCCACCATGTGGGCCTCGCACGCCAACAGAGCCGAGGCAGACAACTTGGCTCGCAAAATCTTGAATAGTGCTCAAAGCGCTCTCCTCAGGCGTGATCGCCCAAGGATTTCGGCCCTTGACCGATTGTGACCTGATGTCCACCCCCAACGATCTTATGGGGATCATTCCCTTGAGCCCATGGATGAATTGGCTGTAGAAGGTAGCCAACAATCGCTCATCCTTACTCTTCAGAAATACCTCGACGAGGTAGAGGGTAAAGCGTACGCAAAAGGGGGCAACCCCAAGAAGTTAAGCTCTGACAATGAGCCTTTGTCCATCATGTTGGAGTGCGCGCTGGTCTAGAGAAAAATCACTCCTCTCCAAGATCCCGTCTACGGGGGTAAGACTGATCCAGAAACTCACTTGTCCAAGTACTGAATTTACATGACGTGATGAAAAACTTCCGACGAGATTAAATATCGCTAGTTTCCACTTACTCTAGGCGAGCTAGCCCACATTGGTACGTCAACCTCCTTCTGAGGTCTATCACGAGCTTCTCCGATCTAGGGTAAAAGTTCATCTCATATTTCACCACCAAGATTAATAAGTCGGAGAGTCGACACCGCCTCATAAGGGTGATGTAGTTGAAAGATAAGACAGACGAGCAGTACGTTGACTGGATCGATGAAATTATCCTCGGCGGGGAGCCAATTAATGATGAGCTCGGGCTATATTCCATACTCATGGCCTTCAGGAGAGATTCACCTATGTTCCACTCTCACCAAGGATCTCCCAACCACCTACGCCAAGCAGGAAAACTGATCAATCGCCACAAGCTGCTCGCCCAATGATTGGGCGAAGTTAAAGAGAAGGCAGCACCAGCTAAAGCTTCATCATCCTCCTCCAAGAAAAAGAAAAATGGCAGAAACCAGTCGAGAATGCTGAGCACCTTTAAATATTTTGATAATGACACAGACGCAAGCGTCATTATCGACAAGCTCAACCAGACCCTGACATTTATCTTCAATGCCATAAAAGGGAAGAACATGCTCGATTAGCCGTGACCTATGCACCAGGTGCCACGCCGCCCTAATGATAAGCATTTCTGCACTTATCACGACAGTCTCAGCCACAATACAAGCTGTTGTCATGATCTCCTAAGACAGCTTTGGAGCTATATGAGAAAGGGCATCTCAACGAATATGTCAAAATATCGGCACTGAGAGAAGCCCAGAAAGATCAGGAACCTCCCCAGGCGGAGCAAGCTGATAGGGGCCACCAATGCTAGAATGCAAATATTGCCGAAATTGGAGGAGGACGACGATGACCTACTTGATGACACTCCCTCTCTCCGAGCAAGGGGCAAGTTAACATGCTCCAATTGCAAGAAGAAGGCAGAGCTGCGAGCCCTGGACCAAATCAATCTGGTCAACATCCCTGAGCCAACTATTGTGAAGGATATGGTCATCACCTTCTCCAATGATGATCTCAAGGGGATCCTTTGCCCAAAAAATGATGCACTGGTCATCTCGACCAGGATCCTTGGGATGCAGTTCAGCAGAGTGCTCGTGGACAACGGTTGCTTCTGCAACACATCTTCAAATCTCTCCTCAACCAGATGGAGAACCTCGCGGCTTACATCAAGCCTTATGATACTGTCCTCAAAGGCTTTGGGGACACTTCCATCACCCCTTATGGAAGGATCAAGCTCGTTGTCGAGCTTGTCAATTGCAAAGATGACAAGGCCAGGATCATTAGGCCTATAGAGTTTGTTATTGTAGATCACCCAAGCATGTACAATGGCTTTTTAGATCGTCCTTTCCTTGAATCTTTTGAAGCCGTAGCTTCGTCTTACTTCTTCTGCATCAAAATCCCCATGATTAATGGGGTGGTCGGCACTATAAAGGGTGACAAAAAAATGTCTAAGAAGTATTTGAACTACTCTTGTGTCCCTTTAAATATCATATTTCCAGTTTATTTTCATATGTACTCAACCCTGACGAGCAAACACCCATGGAAATAGACCCTGAGCATGCTCAGCCCAATTGCCGAGCACCAATCAAGGTTGACAATGCTCCAAATCAAGGAGAAAATCCAAAATGCTCGCTTGAAGTGGATATGGTAGAGGACATGGAGCCCTACTTTGGTTTCGAACCGATTACTCTCGACCTTGATCCTCAAGGAGAAATCAAAGATCATCGGGGAGTGAAGAGATTTGCTCCAACTAAGGAACTTGAGCACATTTCTATTGATCTTTCTCACCTCAAACTCGAAGTCCTGATTGGGTTTCGCATTCCAACAGATATGCACGGAGAAATAAAGAATTCCTCAGAATCAGCATTGACGTATTCGCTCGGTCGTAAGAGGACATGGTCGGAATCGACCCAAAATATGTCTTCCATAAGTTGAAGATCGATCCAAAGAAAAAATCTATCTTTCAGAAGAGACGCAAGTTTAGACCTAAGAAGTATGGCGTATTGACCGAAGAGGTAAAGAAACTCCTCGGTAATAAGCTCATCGAACAGGCCAAGGGAGAACCACAATGGGTTTGGAACACAATGCTCGTGAAAAAAGGTAAACGGCGTTTGGAGATTATATATCAACTTATGGAAGGTAAATGACGACTGCCCCAAGGATCATTTTCCCATGCCTCACATCGACCACTTGGTCTACAACATAGTCGGGCATGAAATGATGTCCTTTATGGATGCTTTTGTAGAATACCATCAGATTCCTATGACCGAGGAAGACATCAAACACATGATCTTCCTTATCGAGAAGGACATGTGTAGCTGGAAGCGAATGCCGTTTGGTTTGAAAAATGCGGAAAGCAACATATCAAAGGCTAGTTGAATGTTCTCCGACCAGATTGGCAAGACCATGAAGGTCTACATCGATGTACATCGTTGTCAAAAGTGCGAGATAGGAAGATCATCTCAAGGATCTTGTGGACACTTTTTCAATCTTGAGGAGCTACAACATGAAGCTTAACCCGAAGAAGTGCCACTTCGGAGTTCAATTTGAAAAGTTCCTCGGGCATATAATCAGCCAGCAAGGAATCGAGGCCAACCTGAACAAGATCAAAGCTATCCTCGTATTCACCGAGTCTACCACCATAAAGTAGGTACAATGCCTCATTTGCAAGTGTTTGTCATTCTTCAACACTATTAAGAAGAATAAGTTCTCCTAGAACGAGGAGAGTCAAATCACTTTTCAGAAGCTAAAGGACTACCTGGCAAACCCCTAGATTCTCTCCAAGCCTGTTCGAGGAGAGAAATTATTCTTATGTTTAGCCGCTTCAGACTCAGCTCTAAGTGTTGTGCTCGTCCAAGCAGAGGGACAACAACATCTACACATCTACTTCACGAGTTAATTACTTCACGATGCCGAGCTGCGATACATCCCTCTGCATAAATTGGCCTATCCATTGGTCATGAGTGTTTAGAAGTGGAGGCCGTATTTTTTTTATTATCAAGTTGAAGTCCTCACAACCCTTCCGTTTAGACAGGTGCTCCACTGTCCAGACACTAATGGACAGTTTCTAAAGTGGTCATCAGAGACTGTGTAATATGGGGTCACCTACGCTTCCTACACAGCGATCAAAGACTAAAATTTGGCAGATTTTATGGTGGAACTCACCTTTCCCACCAACTCAACGAAGATCAATTACCCTCCTTGGAAGCTCTACGTTGATGGCTCCTCCACGAGCACCAGCACTGGTGCTGGAATAGTCTTCATTGGCCCCAATGATCAATGTTTCACAAATGTAGTACGTTTCGAATTCCTCGCGATGAACAACGAGGCAGAGTATGAAGCCCTTTTGAACGAACTCAAACTTGCTATGGTGATTGGAGTCTGAGGACTGCATATCTTCATGGACTCCATTGTGATGGTTAATCAGATGAAAGATGAATATGAGGCTCGAGGCGAGCAGATGGTGAAATATTAAGATCTGGTCGTCAACCTTTGTGAATATTCAAACAAGTGTTCATTGATCAGGTACCTCGCGAGCACAACACTCAATCTGATGCTCTTTCAAAGCTCGCAACCTCGGAGGGAGCATCAAAGTTCGTTCAACTCAATGATCAACTTTACAAAAGAATCTATTGCATGCTCATGTTAAAGTGTATCACTCGAGCAAGGGAAAAGAGTCATGATCAAGATCCACGATGAATTTGTGGAAATCATGTCGGTGGGCGATCCTTAGCCTACAAGACACTCAGACAAGACTACATTTAGCTAACACTTAGAAAAAGATGCTATAGGCGATGCCAAAACCTGCCATCAGTGCCAGATCAATGGTCCGAGCATCGGACAATCCCCAGAGTAGCTGACTTCTGTACAGTCCTTAGCCGTTTGCTTAGTGGGGTATTGACCAATTGGTGCTCTCCCAACTTTCCAGGGGGCCCACTAGTTTGTCATGGTCGTCGTTGATTACTTCACCAAGTGGTGCAGGCGGAGCTCTTGACCGAAATCGATCAAGGCCAGATATTAAATTTATCTGGAAAAACTTAATTTGTAGATATGGGCTTCCGCAAGCCATAATCTCTGAAAACAGGAAGCAATTCGATGACTTAGAAATGATGGAGTTTTGTGAGCGCTGGTAGATCAGAAAGTTATTCTCCACCCGTATCATCCTCAGTCTAACGGCCAAGTTGAGGCCATGAACAAGATCATCAAGAAAACGCAGAAGTCTATGCTCGAAGAAAAGATGGGTAAATGGGCCAGCAAACTCCCAGACTTGCTTTGTCGTACAGAACAACCACCTGGAATTCTATCAGTGAGACCCTTTTTTTGCATTTGGTACGGAGGCAGTCATTTCATCCGAGGTTGCAGTTCTAAGCCACCGAACAACTCAAGAGTTTGTGATCGAGGAAAATAATTTAGCTAGGAGGATCAATCTAGACATACTCGAGGAACAACGATTAGCCTCTGCAACCAAGAATGCTACTAACAAGCAACAACTTCTGAAGCACTTAAACACAAAATTAAGTCAACTTAAGAAAGTTCAGCGTTGGAGAGCTCGTCCTTAAGAAAACCATCACGGTATACTGTTATAATGCCGGAGCAGTCGTAAATTCAAGGGGACCAAGTGCCCACAAGGCCAGCAAACACATTGAAAGAAAGTATCATCTTATACGAGAAATCATAAAGAGATGAGACATAGAGGTTGCAAAGACCGCATCGGAGGACAACCTAGTTGATCCTTTCAGAAAGAGTCTCACTCTGTCAATATTCAAGAGACACGTGGAAGAAATGGGAGTCACGTGTGTTGCCAATCTGCTTTGAGTATAAGTAGGAGATGAGGGAATTGCACTTTTGGTCCCACAGGACACGCACCCGATTCAAAATGGTCCCAAGCATTTTAATTTTGATCCCATATTTTTTTTCTTTACAAAAATATTCTCAAAAGATTCGAATAATACAAAATTCATCTCATATCATCTAACACCGTTTTAAAATTAACGGAGAAGTCACGTAGTTTGCACATGCTCTTATATTAAGTCAAAATAACACAAAATCATCACAGAAAACACATACTTTGTGGAGATTACACCAAAAAAAACCTACATAATTGAGAATCATCGTCTTCTTCACTGGTGAAATTATGGAAATTTACCCTAATAAGGTTGCGCGAAAAAGAAATATGGGGAACTTCAAAACCCGAATATGGTTCGAAATGAGGTAAATTTCTTTTCCGCGCAGCATATCAGGTTTTGAAGTTCCCTTATTCCTTTTCCGCGCAACATGGGTAAATTTCCCCAATATAGAAGACGACGATTTGTGATTGTGTAGTTTTTTTTTTGTGTAATCTCCACAAAGTATACACTTGTTTCTGTGTTGATTTTGTGTTATTTTCACTTAATAACAAAGCACATGCAAAGAATGTGACTTTTCCGTTAATTTTAAAATGGTGTTAGATGATATGGGATGAATTTCATATTATTCGCATCTTTTGGGACTATTTTTGTAAAGAAAAAAAAATATGGGACCAAAACTAAAATGCTTGGGGCCATTTTGAATCAGGTGTGTATCTTGCGGGACCAAAAGTGTAATTCTCTCTAGTGGGAGATACTATTAGAATATGTGTAGGACATATATATGTTGTAGTATACTTAAGCTGACTTTGAGTATAAGTGGGAGATTGTTAGGATTATACTTGCAAGTATGCTTTTACTTTGTATAACTAAACTGAATCTTAAGTTTTATCTGAAATAGATCTTTTATCACTGTGCTTTAGATAATATGAATGTTATTTATTTATTGCAAACCATTCATATATAATGTTACAAGTTACACTGTAGATAAACGTGGTGATCCCAGGATAACTCACAACAAGATCACATTATCTATTTCTTGTAACAAGTAATGACTTCACAACCTAGAAAAGATTGGAACACCCCATTGGTAAAAGGTTGATGTGTAGATTCCAGATTGGCTTATCTTGACCAAGCAATTACACTAATGCATGATGATGCATTGAAGAGAACCTACAAAGAGGTAATTTTTTCGTACTAACTTATGCGATGAAAAATTAGATCTCAGTGATCATTTATTTCTAAATCTATGTCCCTTAAATAAGAGTGTGTGTAATCAATGCATGTCGTTTTGATTTGTTATGTGTAGAGAGTTAATGAGACCAAATACATTGCATTTTGGGCGACACCATTGAGAACATGACAGTTGTTAAGATTTAATACAGAAGAATGTGTGCTTGGAGAGTCTTGCATGATTAGTCTCCTTGGTGGGCTCATATGTTTCGTCATACTAAATCGTGCACATGAAATTTATTTCCGATATGATAATAAAGTTGAGTTGTCCTTAGTCCAAGGATAAAGATGTCAAATTAATTAAAGTGTAAAGTGACTTGATTAATTGACGGACAAATGAATCTTAAACCAGTGATTTCAGAACCGGACCGGACCGGCCATTTCAACTGGTTGAACCGGGAACCGATCACGGAACCGGTTCAATTATACCTAAAAACCTATTTTTACGGTCAAACCACTTTGACCCGGTGCGCACCGGTAAAACCGATCAAAACCGAATGAACCGGCACCCGGTTGAACCGCCTCTATTTTTTAATATTAATTTTTTTCTTATTTTATTTGACCTTATTAACTTAAATGAGACATCATTATGAATTATGGAGCATGGACTATTGTATGTTATTTTGATTAGGTTATTTTGTCTCATTTGTCTTTTATATTGTTACTCTATGACTTTATTGTATTTATTTAATTTTTATAATTGAATATTTATTTTATTTTACATAGAGCATATTAAAAAAATAGGTATAAATTATTTTAACGATTGAACCGCCGGTCCAACCGGTTAAACCATGAACCGGTGCCTTGACCGGTTCGGTTCTGAAAACACTGTCTTAAACACAAAAAAAATAATAACCGATAGTCATATGATTGTAATATGGTTAAGATGGATAGTGCAACATTAATCCTATAGTGGAGTGAAATTAATATTGATGGATTGAATGACATTGGGCTCAATATTAGAATTCAAGGCCCATTGAGAGGTCTAATCTTAATTCTCCTAAAGGCCCCTCAAGTAGCTCAATTAAATGTCCAACAATTAACAAGTTGTTTAAAATAAAAGAAATACTATTGTGGTCCAATTTATTATTTTTAATGAAAATATGTGTATAGTATTTTATGAATGATTTATGACAAATAGATATGTATTTTGAATACAAGAATATCTAATAAAATCAAAAGCACATTGACTTGGTACACATGCATGAATTTTCGGAAATTACTAAAAATAGTGAGGAATTATTGTGGAAAAATTAATATTGGTAATTGGAATATTAGATATTCAAGTCTTTCCTTGTGAGGAAATAGACTTTTACCATATTTAATTTTTGGCCCACAAATTAACCTAGAATCATCATTAAAAATATGAGATGAGAGAGCTCATTCCAATTGCAATTTCTTGTGCCAATTTTCAGACATGGTAGTATTCTAGGGCAACAAAATGTTTTCTTTTCCTTGTATTGTAATTGTTTGTGTGACCTCCCACCGGGTGTACGAGCAAGGGCAAGGGAATACTTGAGAAGGTTATTGGATTGATCGCACCGGAAGCAAGCATCTCAAGAATTTGTCATCAAAAGGTACAAATCACGTAAACCCCTTAGTTCCGCACGTTTAGGGATATATGTGATTGTATGTTCATATATTTGCATGCAAATCTTGTTGTTGGGTGTTCAACTATTTGATTTATTTATGTTTAAATCATGATATTAGTTGTGTGCTTAAATTTATATTTAGTGCATAACCCGAATAGATCCGAGCATCGCGTAATTCCCCAATACTAAGTTCAATGAACTCCTCGAAGAGAATAAACTTCTCAAAAAAATGAAAATCAGAAGAAGATGAAGATGGAGCAGCTAACTAAAGCTAATATAGTTGTGTCATCTACAATTGAATCTTCTTAGCATGTGCATGATAAATGGAACTTGGTTATCCCAAACCTAAGCCACAAAAGAAGAAGCAAACTGAGCCTGTGAGAGATGCTAATAAGGGAAACGAGCAAACTGAGACTATACCTCAGCCAGCTGGGCACAAGGGTGGAAACACTCAGAAGCCCAGACGGTAGAAGAGACATCATATCCATAGTTATGCTAAGGTTAGGAAGCCTCAACAGAATCAGCAAATGAAAGATCAACCTAGGTCACATTTAAGGTGCTTAACTTACAAACCATCTAAGGCTGTGAGATATGAATCATTCAATGGTTCAAGCAGATCCTATCCATATAAGTGGTCCACTACAAGCCTGTAGTCATTCAACATCGTCCAAGGAGAAATCCTCTGAAGGAGATGATATTTGTGGACATTTTTGGAAGGAAATTAAGGTCTTCTAATCATCATAAGATGTGCAATTTTGAAATTAATTTTGGTAAAATTATTTATACTCGTCTAAAAATCATAGAATAAATCATATAGATACTTAACTTCATGTAGTATTTTATCAAATATTTTGTAAAATTAATTCGTGAGCTAATAAGAACATAAAGTTCAATAAACATGAAATAAAGGGCATCTTAGACACACTTTCTAAAAATTTGTAGCTTATTAATTTTGGTTCAGAGTATTGCATATAAAATGAACCAATATGTAATTGCTCTATAATTAAAAGTATAAAAATTAACAAATAAAAAATTTATAGTAGTGTAAAGTATTAAATGTATAAAATAAAAATATCTATGTAAATAAATTAGAAACAAAAAATTTTAATTTGATGATTTTTTTTAAATGTGACTCAATTTGAAGTTATATATATAATTAAATGTATAAAAATGAACAAAAGTAGTAAGTGTCCAAGTGGAGCGATTCGATTCTCTCTGGGTGCATCCATATATATATATATAATGCGTGTCATGCATGTTTCCCGCCTAAAATATTGCTGCGCGTTGTGATTTCACGGAAGTCTGACAATATTAGCTGTTATATTATATGTCCCTTTACTTTCGCCTATTTAGTAGCTAAGGCCCTTAAATATCATTATTAAGTAATAAAACAATTATTAACCTGAGAGTATAAAATTTGTATTCTCAATTTAATTTTAGAATTATTTATGTTTGATTAGTATTTAAAAAAGAATATCATTGCCTAAAATTTTCTAAATATACACAGTTGTTAAATATACTGCAATAAAATTTAAAAATTATTATATATAACTAAATATACCTCATGAATTCTTTACTCCATCAAACTAAAAAATAACATATTCCCATTTTCTTCTCTACTTCAAAAACATAATAAAATAATCTTTGACTCTTTCTTAATTTATTAAAAAATTAAAAAAATGAATATATTTTAAAAAATATAAAAAATATAAATTTTAAAAGAATATGTAAATTAAAATATCATTTTAAAAGTTAAAGACTTCATAAATATTAAAATTAAATTTTCAAATATGTTCAACTTTAAAATTCAATAAAAAAAAAATTATGAAAATAAGATGAATCTTTACAAATAATTAAATTAAGTAGTATTTAAATAAAATTATTTAAACATAACTGAAATCTGAAAAATTAAATAAATCAAGTAAAGTAAAAAAATAAGTTTAATAGAAAATTTTAAAAATATATATAAAAAATAAAAATAATCTTCAAAATATATTAAAATTTAATAAATCTTACAAGAAAGGCTAAAGCTTAGTAAAATCATATTTTTTTAAATCAACTAAACTTTATAAATAGTTAAGTTAAAAATTAAATATATTTTAATTTAGTTTGATGATTTAGTTGATTTAGTTCAATACCAACAAATTAAAGAGATATAATACAATTAAATTCAAGGGTTAATCCAATATAAATACACCACATTTTACTCAACTTTCAATTTAATCTGAGCTTCACGATTATTGTAAAAAATCTAAACCTTTTAAAAAGTTTCAATTCGATACAATTTTTTTCCGGCCAGTAACTGATGACTTGTCTCTCCGGAGCGCGTGAAATATTGTCACGCTGGCGTACACGTGTGAAATACTTTTTTTGGTTAATTCTATATAAATACACCACCTTTTACTTAATTTTCAATTTAATCCTGAGTTCACGATTATTATAAAAAATCTCAACCTTTTAAAGAGTTTCAATTCGATACACTTTTTTTTTTCTGGCCAGCAACTGATGACGTGTCTCGCCGGAGCGCGTGAAATGTTGTCAAGCTGGCGTACACGTGTGAAACTACTTTTTTATATTTTATTTTTTTACCGCATCATATATTATATATATAAAAAATAACAAAATTTTATATTAAAAAAATATATTTTGAATGAGAAATACTATGGAAAAAAAAAACGTTTTCCACCATATTCAAGAGAGACTTGAAAAAATGTTTTTACAATAATCGTGAAGCTCAGGATTAAATTGAAAGTTGAGTAAAAGGTGGTGTATTTATATATAATTATCCCTAAATTCAATAAACTTAGCAACATTAATTTAATTAAATTAGGGCTTGAGTGAGTTGTAGATTGAATTTTTAATTCTTAGTTACTAATATGTTTATGTGTACTGTGTATGTGTAGTGCGTATTAGTTCTCATAGGTTTTATATATATATATATATATATATAATATAATTAATATATTATTTTTTAATTAAAATTCGGTCCGTTCGATTTTTCGGTCTATTCGGTTTTGATTATCCAGAAGCGGACCGAACCGAATAGATCAAATTTTTTAAATTTTGGATCGAAAATCAAACCGAATTTTTTAGGACCGAACGGAACGGACCGAATTTTATCGATTCGGTTCGATTTTTTGGTTTTTTCGATTTTGTGAACACCCCTAAATATATTGTTGTATCAAGAATTATCCCTTGATTTATCTAGGAAAAGTATAATGTGAGTAATACTCACCATTATAGGATCTGCATACAACACCTATCGGGTCAAAATATATGATACTTTTGGTCATGTATGTGATACTCCTGAATATAGATGTGATACTCCTGACTATATATGTAATATTCATGATCATATATATGATACACATATTTCTGTAATGGAAATGTATAAGAATTATACTGTAAAACTTTTATTAAGTAATTTGGATAGTGTTATTCAATTTTTATGGTTCTAATTATTATTTTTAATATTATCTATGTATGATATTCCTGACCACATCTATACACACTACAAGCCGATTGAGTGCAGTAATTATTGTTTTTTAATATTTTCCAATTTTTCATGCATGATACTCCTAACCACATATATGATACACCTGATCATAGATGTACATAATTTACACACGCTGCACGACAAGTAAATGTAGTTGGATTCAAATTATTGTTTATAGATTTACGTAGTGTGAGTATTTACCCATCAATGTGTTCTTTATAATCTTCATATTTGATATATTTATTGCACATTTGTAGTCATACTCGCTATAACTGATTATTCATGATGAAAATGATAACAACATATATTCAAGGATATATTGCATTTTACAAACACATTTCAATATTATTTTTTATTTAATGTTAATTTAATTTTATAGTAAAATTTTGTACTTAAGACGTATTTATTTATAAATTAAATAATTCATCTAATAATTATGAAACTCTCATATATATATATATATATATAATATCTTTAAAACTCATGCATATTAGTAGAAATTATTCATAAATATATAATGATTCATAATTATTTTTAACTTAAATTCTTATCACAATTTTCTCAACCTAATTTTTTTATATTCATATTATATTAATATTCATCTCATGTATCGCACGGGAGAAATACTAGTTATACATAATATTTATACAGACCTATTAAGATATACAACATACTTAGATTAAACTTTTAAAAATAGTGGTTGTATGTGATAATCACAAATATGTTAGTTATTCGGGTGCTGATCCCGATAAATCAACGACCAGTTCACGACAACCACTGATTATTTAACACCGTCTAGACAAAAAACACTCGGTAATTCTAGTCAAACCGCAATTCATTTATAGGAATTTTGTGGAGGATTAGAAAGTACTACTTCACAGTGAATATGCAGTTGCATTTGTATAGGTGCACCACTGTTTTTTCAATTTATTCATAGAATTGTGAATTTTTTATTAGAAAATACTAAAATTTATTAACTATAATTTGGTGAACATATTGACGATCATGTTTATAATTTTACAATGATAAATAAATCTATTATTAGTATTTGGCAGTGACGGATGCACATTGAGGCAAGGTGGGGCAAGTGCCTCACCTCAATTTTTACTATGAAATACCAATTATACCCCTAAAAAAATAAAAATTACAAAATTACTTAAATTAATATTAGATTTTCAGCAGTCCCCAAAACAAAATCGAATAATTCTTAACTTTCTCTAGAGGCTGACGATTTGAATTCACACCCCGCCGACCGCTATTACGATTGTGTGAAACAACGATTTCTTTTCTTTTTATACAGAGAATTGAGATTAAGATGTAAGAATTTTTGGCTTTTCTGTATTGTTCTCTAAGTAAATTTTTTTTTAGATTCAAAGTTTGTGTTGTGTGATTTTTAAAATTTTATTATAAAATCTTGTTTTGTTTCTGTGTTATCCCCTTGATTTTTAATTGTAGACGTAGATTAAAAGAAAAAAAAGGAAAATATTGATGTTTGAATATTTGGTTTGAAAGTATAGAATTGACGGAAACAGGGGGTAATGGATAATGGAAACAGGGGCTAAGTGCTACTGCCTACTGCTATTTGGAAACTTTGATGAAAAGTTGGAATTCTTTTTAGTTTTTTAAATATTATGTGAATTTTATATTATATACTCCCTCCGTTCCTAATCAATTTGCACACTTTCTATTTTGGATAGTCCCAAATCAATTTGCACACTACTTAAAAGAGAAACATCGATTTGCGTGTACACTCACAAAACTTTTCACACATTTACTCATATACCACTATTTTATTTAAAAAATACCCCTGGGACGTAGGGGTATATAATATTATGTTAATTTTTATGGCATCTTATTCAGAGTTTGTGTAGTGTTTAATTTTTAATATTTATTCCATTTTGATTTTGTACTGTGTTTTATTTTATTTTAATCAAGATAATTTTTTGGAACTTCTGAAGTTTCTTGCATACAATAATGAGGAAGTTAGAAGAGTTGCACTTCAGAATGCTCCTAAGAATCTCAAGTTGACAGCTCCTCATATTCAGAAAGATATTGTTAATGCTTGTTCATCCGCAAGTTCATCCGGCTCTTCAACTCTTCGTCTTTTTCTCTTTCCACCCACAAAAATATCATTCATATCCGGCACTTCAATGTCATGTTTTGCACAAAAATTAAATGCATCATCTACTAAAGAACTCCACCCATCATCTCTCATTGCTTGAAGTCTTTTCTTAGATACATCTACAAGAATCATAGCATTCACTATATCTTGTTCTCTTCTTGATTTTCAAGGTGTTGAGATATTGGCGTTACCGGATCAACTTGAGAATTTTATTATGGATGTGCGTTCAAATATTGATACTTCGAACGTAAAAGGTCTTGGCGAGATAGCTCAGATAATGGTTCAAACTAAAAGAAATAGAGCATACCCATTAGTTTACAAGCTTATAACATTAGCCTTGATTTTGCCAGTTGCAACTGCTACAGTGGAAAGAGCATTCTCAGCTATGAATATTGTGAAGAATCGACTTCGCAACCGAATGGGTGATGAGTGTATGAATGATAATTTAGTGGTGTACATTGAGAAAGAAGTGTTCAATTGTATATCTAATGAGACTATCATTAGTAGATTTCAAAGAATGGCAAACCGTCGTGGTCAATTGTAATTCAAATTTTTATTTAATTATAAACTTTTTTTATATATTTTATACATATGTATTTTTATAATTTATTCTACAAAATTATTTGTCCCTTGGCTAAATTAAATTGCTGTGTCCGCCCCTGATATTTGG